>BGPR01028257.1:0-20086 GCA_013235015.1 Araneus ventricosus | reverse complement strand
CCCCCCCCCCCCAGCCTGCGAGGCGGGGGGGGGCGCTAATGTAACAAATCACGGAGTTACAATACCTTCCTCCTTTCCCTCTCTAGCACTCAAAATGAACTAGTGCAAAAAGTAAGAAATGTTAACAAATAAGATGCACACGCAACTTCCTCTCCCCTTCTGGCTAACAAAGAGGATTTGCCCAAAACAAATGGATATTGTAGAAATTCCTTGTATTCAACTTCCATAACTGATAGCGAGGACAGCGAAGAAGAAACACAAGCGGAAGATAAAATGCCAATTGACAGCTCAGTGGAAGTGTTGAATATCGCAATAAAAGGACTTAAGCAAAGAGATTTTATTTCGGATTCGGACATAATGGCGATACATAAAATAAAAGAGAAGTTACTTAATCAAAAACCCAAACTAATGAAGCAACTCACTTTAAATTAAATGTTTTTGTAAAATGTTAAAATTAATAAGAAATAATATTAAATATGTTTATAAATCACAAAAAAACAAGTAATAAATAAGTTTAAAAAAAATTTAAATTGAATTATGTGTTTTATGATGTTAAATTAACTTCTTAATATTGAAATGATCTAAGATCCGGAATTATCCCAAATCCGGAATTGTTGAAGTCCCGACAATTCCGGATTTGCGACGTTCGACTGTATCTTAAATCTTAAGTATCACTGAATTTAAACCTAAGTAATATCTCTTATACTTAAACATAACATCAAATGATAACTGAGAAAAGTAACTGAAATAAAGGACTTAACTCTTAAGTTGAAATTAATAAAATATATGAGATATATGCAAATACTGCTTTCTGGTAAAAATAAACATCCAAAGAAAAAACATGTTTTCACAAAAAACAACAGAGAAATAAAAAAAGAGCTTGAAGTTACAGTCGCTCTCAGGAAAAGTAAATAATTCTTATCAAATTGGTATGACATCATGATGCATTAATATTAAATACACTCAAAATGAGAGAAACAATCCTTAATAACAGTAAATCATTTTCTGTAATTATAAAATTTTATTGAGACAAACACACAATATTCATCTCATTAAATAGTATTATTTAAATTAAAATAAAGCTACAGAAAAGATTTTAAAAAATTGGATGAATAATTTTTTACTGTTATAGTACATCAATTAGTATCATTATAACATTAATAGACTTGAAAGTTTTTAAAATTGATACATGATTATTGAACAAGGAAACAGCTCAAAGTAAGATACTGTTGTCAGCATTGTTCTTTTTCTTCAGCAGAGCAGAGACAATTTAATAGTAGACAAAATAAATTATGCTGTAAATCTAAGATAGCTGAAACTTTATATAAATATTATATCCAAATTAAATGCAATATAGTTTTTTAATCAACAAAGTATAAAATTTAAAAAGCTATTTTAACAATATTTTGAGTTAATACTTTGAATTTTGTCTATTCTTGCAAATATATATATATAAGGAACAGTTGAAAACTGTATATCTTTCATGTTTCGCATATGGCAATTCTTAACATTTTTTTAAAAAATATAATACTAACTTTAAACAAAGCAACATTAATGAAAGTGAGGTACAAAAATATTAATTACCTGTAATATATTGTAAACCTCAGTTTTTATCTTTGGCTTTACTATCGACTTTGATTTTAATATTTGATTCAAAAGGGTACAAGTATCTTTCATATTACACCACAATGAATTTAGAGTTTCATCTTCATTACACTTAGGAGTAGATTCGGCATACTTGGTCCATTTATTTCGGAAGATATTCAATTGTGAAAAAATGTTGAAAAGATTTTCTTCTGAATCCATTTCATCATGAGATCTATGGCACAGGCAGAAAATAAAAAGTCATATTTATTTCACACAGGAAAATACGAATGATGCACATATATTGTTCACATCAGGTTTTGCTTATTATAAAAAAACACATTTAATTATTTTAAAAAAATTTAAATAAGAATTCTAGACTTCATAGTTTATTTTCAGGAAAAGAAAAAAAAATCCTTTAAGATATTTTAACTTATTCCAAACTGTTAAGCACCAAGAATTTAAGGCTATTGACTCTTGGTGTTACAAAACAGAAAAACTAATATACATGCTATGTTGCTCTATGAACCTGTTTTCCACTTACAAAAAGAGGTGTAAATGATGATACAGGTCCCTTGAATTAAAATAATTTAATTTACAGCCAATTATATACAGTAAATAGCTACAAATTCCAAATATCTGGAAGATGAAGAATTGAACTTTCCCTGTATCTTGAACACCAAACTTCACCAAGCCTCAAGATCTTGCGCTTCCCAAACAAGCACCAAATTCGGCTACAAAATCCCAAAATCACCGCAACAATACATATCTGTTTGTTAGACTTCAAATAAAGAATTTCCTTTTGAGGTGTCCTCGTTGTAATTGTATTATTTTCATTGTAATTATATTATTTTCATTGTAATTATATTATTTTCATTGTTATTGTATTATTTTCATTGTTATTTTGTAAAACAACCAACCGCTTGATGGCAATGCAGATCATTGTTCTGAGAAAGTGCTCTTTTTAGACAGCTGACTGTAAAAACATAAATGAGGATGCTGTAGTTCACAAAATAATATAAGTTAGTTTTATAAATAAATATAAGCTAGTTTTTTTATCATATGGAATTGGAT
Organism: Araneus ventricosus; assembly: GCA_013235015.1. Lineage (NCBI taxonomy): Eukaryota > Metazoa > Arthropoda > Arachnida > Araneae > Araneidae > Araneus > Araneus ventricosus. The sequence goes on along the minus strand of BGPR01028257.1, from coordinate 17,428 downwards.
TTTCTACGAATTATGATACACATATTCATTTTGGATGACACACCAAATTTCCACACTTTTAGTCATCAGAATTAATTTCAACAAACGTATTGAAAGACAGAAACCGAGTAGCAACTTTGACTACAAGTATTAAATTTTGAAATACAAGGGGAAAATAGCCAATCAATATGACCCATTACATCATAACTAAACACTTGTTTGTGAGGCAACATATGACACAAAACGAGTTATTCCATTTCAAAGATGCAAAAGCTTCTTAGAATTACAATCCAATCTTTTGCCAAATGACAGCTAAAAATAATTTTTTTTATATCAAACATATATTTTTCCATTAACAGAAAAAAGTGCAAAAAAAACAACACTTGGCAAAAGATGCTATTATGTAAGTATTAACATCTTTTAATAACTACATTGTGGCCCTCATAATTAATCCTCCAAACATCCAAACCAGGTTTCTTTTTTGTTTGTTTGTTTTTTCATTCTTAATGTTTAGTCCCAATGCAAATAACATTTATTGTATAATTTCATAAAAATCTACTGGCAAAATAGTCTTCAGATTGCAATGATCTGATTATATATATAAAAAATATGGTTTTTCCATTTTAAAAGCTCGTTTCTTAGTGCAGAAAGATTGAAGGATCAAAGCAACATCTATAATGGGCAGACTGTTACAAATGCCATTGTAACAAGAAACATGAAATGGCGATGAATTGTTGAATGGAGAGAAAAATGAAAGGTTGACCTGAAATTCATTCTCTGGATAAAATAGCATATCTATTGCTCTTCTATGTAAATATATACAATTTTATCAGGTGTTAAGGGCTAACTTAAATTTAAAGAGATTGTTATCTTGTAATTTTAGCATTTTGTACATTCAATTATATTTTGTCTTGCATCATTTTTTTTTATTTTTAATATCAAAACATTCCATTAAAAAACTGCACTTCCAACAGGAAAAACAGACCTTTTGTCAAAAGGACAAAAATATTGAAAATAGAATTATAGATGGCATAAGTTAAAAATAAAATGAATTACAATATACTATCTATATGTCTCCATAAGGCTTATCCTCAACAGGTCATGCATATCACTTAATTAGCAAAATCAATCAGAAGCATAATTAAAAATGAAAAGGAAGAAACTTTTAAAACAATTCACATTCTTTGACTTTTTTCTCATTTTGGCACTTGGACAAATTTATTCACTAACACCCAAAGTGTCAATTCCCAAACAGTTACTGAGTCAAATGACAAAAATAATAGTGATAGAGAAAAGTTTTGAATTTGTATTATTCCTAATCATCCAACCTTTTAGTTTTAAAATCAATATTTTCAAATGAAACAAGAGTATATAAACTGTGTATAGATTCATTTAACAGTACTTATTCCAAATGTACCAACACACACAAAAAGAACTCTATTTATTAAATAACAGATTTACCTCTTCTTGTGAAGAAATGCAGCATCCAACTTCCACACAGACGCAATGAGAGCTACTTGAAAATTTTTTGACTCTTGAAAATAAACACATTTCATGGCAGGCAAAATAATTGCTTTCAAATCCAAACCAGGTGAAGAATAGGAGCTACAAGAAGTTTTACGATTTTTAAAAATAAACACATCCATTTTCACTTATACTGAAAATCTTAGTAACTGAAACACACCTTTCAAATATAAACTTTAAGCTCCTTCTCCCTTTTAGTGCTGAACAACTTGCGAAAAGTGTCAACAACGATATATTGTTGCGCATGCCATGGACCTTACTATTAGCATTGTAAGAGAACTCTATTTTTCCATCTCTCTCTAAATTTATAAAACCTTATAAATGGTTTTATTAATATATTCGATTTATTAATAATATTCAATTAATATTATAAGTTAATATTCAATTAATATTAATAATTTTCAATTAATATTAATAATATTCGATTAATAATATAAGTACATATTTGATTTTTCTGTTTTTTATAATGTTTTATATTTATGTTATTCCTATGATTTTCAACAAATATTGAAATACAATTGGCATTAATTATTCTACAATTTATAATTATTCTACCTTTTAATTTGCAATATGCTCCTTTTTGAATTTTGTAAACATCATTCTTATTTTGTTTGTCATGAGCTTTTTCCCAAACCTTAGCAAACTCAGAAAACTGGTCTGGCATTCTTCGGCATGATATGATACTTTCGGTCAGCAGTAAAAGGGTTATTACACATCTAATTTTCATGTGTTCAGGAGACACTGTTGATATCATGGCAATACCAAATATTGTTGAAGATATGACAATTTCAGGAAATCCTGATGATTATTATCTAATTTACATCAAATGGAATTATAAAGATGCAAAAGAAAGTAGCAAAAATTTATATTATATTTTAACATTTAAAAACAGACATAATATTTTGAGGCAACACAAAAATTTATAAATTTTCACATACAACAGAAGGAATGACAGAGAAAGAATTATATTTTTCACACTTTTAGTTTCATACATGAAGGATTTTGTACAATAAAACCCAAAAAAGTATTTCATAGAATCATCCACCTTTATTTTTTCCACCATTTTAGAGCTCAGAATTTGGTAAAAGTAAATGCAATGAACATCTAAGATCTCCTGTATGACAGAAATAAGCTTTTAATACCATAATACCAGAAAAGATAAAATATATATAATGACTAATTAGTTTTAGTCATGTTTTAAGAACATTTCATAAAGATTTCCAAGTGCATAAGAAAGTAAAATGGAGCTTAATACTCGGGAAGATATATGACATACACTTAATAGAACATGCTTATCTCATATTGTGGCAATTTTATCAATTAGAATAGCAACACTACAATGTTCAATAATCTCCTAAATTAATTTTTCTATTATTACATTCTTAAAGTTGATAATATAAAGAAAAGCTAAATTATAAAAATAAAGTAGGGCTTCTTACACTTTTTTGTCTCGTTATCTCTTTTGGAGCAGAAAAAAACTTTTGCAGTATCATTTCAGTCAGAAATATAGCTTTGTGACTCCAAAAGTCGGAAAATAAATTTTTAAGAAATGGATCAATAATTAATGATAATTCAAATCAAATCATGATAAAAAAAATACATATAAAAATGATGATGGAATCTTTTATGTAAGATAATTTTCTTATTTATTTTGACAACAAATCTTTAAAAATTTGAATGAAGGAGGGTCCATAAGAAATTTCCCAAAGCAAAATATATTTCTTGGGCTTTGGGTACACTTGGGGCTGCCATTCACAGTTTAAGAATTAATTACAGTTAATTTTAAAAAATAATAAGTATCCACCTACTTAGACTGCTGCTGCAAAATAACATCACGAAAGCATCCACAAATGCTGATTAGTTCTTTGGTGTCTACAGAATCCATAATCAAAGGGAAATATAACACAAGAATTCTCCATATAGCACATCCATAATTATTAGTATTCAAAGTGCACAACTAGATAAAGGAGGGAAAATGATTAGATGGAGAAGGCACACATATATTGAAAAAATTAACATATATAAAACATATAGAGTTTACAACTTACATCAGTATCCCAGGCATCACTATAAATAATATTTTCCTTTGCATGTCGCAGTATGAAAGACAGAGACTTTTGCAAATGAGTTTGTTCACCTTCAGACAATTCTTTCTTGTGCAATAATCCTCTAATTTTTTGAACCAGTAATTGAAACTATAGGGGAAAAAGCATAATCAGAAAGGTATCTTTGTCCCAAAATGTGTAAACATGTTTCTTATACCTATTACATAATTAATAAATACATAATTGACATTCACAAATAAATTAATTACCATCAGAATTAATGTATTATCTTAAAAAAATCAAAGATAAAATATGGGAAAAAGGACTAAGAGTGATGTCTTAATTACAAACAGGTTTCAGTTCTCAAGAGAAATTATATGAATTAATTTGCAGAGGGGACATTTTCTACAGAAAATGTAACATTTCTGTCACATTCATTTTACAGCAAAAACTTCAGACAATAATTCATTAAACTGTGTTTTTTAATGGTAGTAAACATATATCCATTTAAATCAGTTACCAAATTTTTCATGATGATCTTTAATTTATTATTTATTTAGTTCACAGTATGTGAATTCTCACCTCCGTGATATGTCACACGCCTGGTGTGATTGTTAATGTTGCTTAATAATTTGTTTAATTAAAAAAAAAAAATTATTATTCCTGTCACAAGTATCTCAAATACTAAATATTTAAGCATATTTTAAATTTTTATATTGTGATTTAGTTTGTTTCAGAACAACAGAGACTGCTGTCACTCAATAAATTCTCACCTTCGTAACCCCAAAAAAATAAAATGCCATTTTTTTACTCATAGATGGCAGTAAAGCTATCACATTTTGTTTCCCAAGATACAAGTCATCCATCTTGTTATTACAGCTACAAAAAAGTAAGCAAGTTTTTGGTTAGAGACAAGGAAATAGATTTTGTTCTTAAGAAACAAGTGTGGTTATTCAAAAGTCTCACCAGAAGTGACCTTGAAGTTCAGGTATAGAAAATACAAAAAATAAAAGTTTACCTGTTTTAATATGTTTAACATAGATACAGTAGATTGCAATACCAAAAAATAATTTTTTCTCTGAGAAAAAGCATCCATTAAGCTTATTTTTAGAGAAGGTTCCTCACCTCCATCACATCCTTTTCAATTTCATTGTCACAGAGGCGACGTGCATTGTTTTTAGACATTTAACAAAATTATATAGCCAGCAATTTGAGAATATACTGATATTATACATGTATTCAACACAAATTTTAAACTCATAATAATGAAACTCGCCTATAATGAATACGCGTGAACAATACCTTTTTAATGATCACTTGGATAAATTTGATAATTTATGTTAGCCCTTTATGTCACGGTGTTGCATATCTAAAGGCGCCCAACAAATGGTGATACTGTGGTGGTTTATTAAAAAGAAGTTTCAGTTGATACTTAAACATTTTTCACAAGGTTGCTCCTGAAACTTTTGGAGAATTTAGTGAAGTTAAAAAGAGTGGGAACATCCATTTATGAGAAATGTGGTGAAGGTCTTTGTTAAAACAAAACTATAAACTGTTTTAAACACTGAAATTTTCAATTTTGCTCAAGGTAACTTTTAGTAAGCAGAAGTTTCATATAAAAATGAAAAGGTAAAAAAAAAAAAAAATTAAGGTTTTGAAATCTGAAAATATTTTGGTTCAAATGTTACATTTTCAGTAGAATGACCCAGAGATAAGAAAAAAAATCATGAAGTTATACACGTTGTGGGTTCCCAGTGACACATTTTAACATGTTCATGCTGGCACAACAATTCATGTTTCTCTCCCATGGGTGACTACTTTAAGGATACTTTGCTGTATCAGACAGCACCGAACTAAAGTAAAAAATGAAATTTTACTGCAACAATAACCACTGCTGTTCTTTATATTTTTACCACCATCACTGTCATATTTTAGCCAGGACTTTGCTTGAAATGTTTTTAAAAATTGTATAGAAATACATAAACAATTATGTTTATAATACTGAATTGTTATGTTTATATAATCAAAATATTATATAAGTTATGTTTATAATATTGAGTTGAAATAAAATAAATCCTACTTTTTCAATTAATATACGCTAAATTTCCATTATTTTAATTTTCAACTATATGGAAATTTTTGCTAGTTACTAAATGAACTAAATTGTTAGTGGTACGCACGGCTTGATGAAACATTCACGTGTGAGCCACCATACGTGCCGGCATGAGCACATTAAACATTTCAAGAATGAGCTGGAAATTCACATCATCTGCATTTAAAAGAATATGAGGTAGAATATTCTGTATTGAAAAATATCATCTCTCTCTCTCAGTAGAAAATGGAAACTCTTTTGGTAGTTGAGAAAGGCACAGCAAAAATGGCTAGAAATTCTGGCCTTTTAGTAGAGAAGTAAAAATGCTGAACAGTTAAAGTTGACTGTAGTTAACAACATATTCTACAATGCCAGCATCCCACACAAATTTCAATAAAACAGTAGAAGAGTAAATTATTATTTGCAGTGAGAGTGGAAAAGGAAAAAAATAATAAAAAATACAGAAATGAAGAAACATCTAAAAGACCAAATGCAACTAATTTATTAACTATAACAGTGTGAAAAGATTTAGTTAGCAAATGGTCAGTTATTTTTTTTTTTTAAATTTAGTAATGAGGTTTTACTGTACAAGAATCAGATATCCCTTTAAGACCGGACGCATTTTTTGACCTATGGTTTAAACACCAATTACAACTCAAAAATGGATGATATCTGACATCCAAAGAGAAAAATAGATCTATTTTTCTCTTAGATCTACTATAGAGATTCTGGAAACAAGAAAAATCCTTTCTTCCGGCATTTACTGCATATAACCAACCAGAAATAGAAATATAAGCTCAAGTCTAACCTGCACGATCGTACGGGTTCGGCCTTAAAGGGATATGGCTACACTCCCCCAAATAAATGATTATACACTAAAGCTACAGTTAAAATAACAAATCAGCTGCCATATGTCTAGAACTGTTTAAGCTGTACAAATGGTAAAAATTTAAATACCACAGTAATCAATACAACAAGATAAAAACATGTTCAAAAGACTCAGATTAAAAAGTAAAATTACATACATCTCAAGAAAATAAGATGAAGAATTTAGCATCAGACTGGTATGTCTCTAGTTTATCCTAAAAGCTTCATTAGTAATCTGCATTACACTTTCACAGCTGATAAGTCATGGAGATAAATATTTGAATCAATTTAGATAACTAATCTGATCATTCTTTTTTTAATATAAGTTTAAATTTTTGCTATATTTGGCATTTTGAAAATATGCTTCGATTCATGTACGATTCATTCATATGTACAGATATTAATGCCTACCTAGAAATATATACCACCTCTACCTATAAATGAGATGAAAAATTCTGCCAGGGCAAGTACATAATAAAATAACTAGATTCACTAATTTAAATGAATAGATCCAATGAAACACCATAACTTACAACAATGAAACCAAGAACTTTATCTTCTCCTTGCAACATTGAATCAAAGATTTCACAATGCTCTTCACTTAGAAACTTCAGTAATAAAGAGCAATCGCAAGGATGGTCAGGAAATCTCAAAATTAAATCATCATTTAAGGGTTCTTCATGATAATCATTGTAAGTCAGTTTCACTTCCCCAAGAGCAAAACACAAAAGAAGCAAGGAGCGTTGAAGAGGCAGCACCTAAAATGATCATTTTAATCATTTACATTTTGCACTATTTTCACACCACAAAGAAAATTCAACTTTTAAAAAGATTATTCCACTTCAATTCATAAATATGCAATCAAAACTATAAATACATACAAGTAAGTAGTAAGTTTCATCTTGTAAAATCAGTTAATCTTTAAACCTCTGTCGGTTGCAATATCCGAACCAGCAAGTTTGGGTGCAATGCCCAGACAGGCACAGCTAAACGATTTTGTAATTTATATTGTTAATACCCATTAATATTAATTTTAGCATTCTAAAATTAATCAATGGCATTCACAGAGCAGCTTAAAAGAAAAAAGTCATTATGAAGCGAAGACACAAAAACCACGTACTTCAATTTCGGAACGGAGGACACCAAAATTTTCACACCACTTAAACCACATGGATTGGTGTATTATTTTTTTCCTATGACCGAAAAAAATTTGGGGGGCACCTGTTTTTTACAATGATAAATTTTGCATGATAAAGTCATGAAATGAGTAAAATAAACATCTGTGATAAAAAAAGATATTATGAACAATCATATGTGTGATGAATACAGGCATAATGTGCCTGTGAGATCAATACAGCAATATCTACATCCCACGTGGCAGGCAAGTAAATTGAATAGAGGGGATCCAAACATCAAGTAAAGAAATGAGACTACTAGGAGGGATAGATTTTTACCCTTCATAGAAGTGGAGAAGGGAACAAAAACGTCTGCGACTGTCAGGCCCAATAGAGGGTTAATTTATTTTTAAAATTTCCTTAACCTTCCAGCCAGCGTGCATATGCAGGATACATCATATTGCAGGTTAATTAATTTAATATTTTTTGTATCTTATTCAGAACAAACTGAATTTTTTTTTCATTCATTTAACAAGAAATAATGATAAGTTATTGATTCAAAAAATGCAGAGTGGTCATAAAATAACTTGCTGATATACAGCCCTTGGTTAAATTATTAGACATACCCAGATTTTTTCCTTTCATGATACACCATTATTAACCGCTTAAGGACTTATCATGAGTTAACTCATCCTAAATACCATAGGTTAAAAAAATAACTTGGACATAGCGGTTAAAGTAGCATAATATAGCACAAATATATAAATTTACGATTGGACTACTTACCCGGCTGACGATTTTCTGCATTTAGGACCATTCATTCTTCTTGGCATGCTTTTGATACATGATCGCAATCCATTCTTCTATCCTTTTATCTGTATCCACAAAACCATCTGGCAGAAGTCTCAGACTTTCGCATACTATCATAGCATACATGTTCAAAGTCATAGACTGGTGGAGTCTTACCTAAACATCCTTTCCCATCACAAACCATTGGTATAGCAATGTAAATAGTCAATCAAAATAAAATATTTGCACTAAATTACCTTTTACCTTTAAATAATGATATATTGCAAAAGAAGGAAAAAAACAAGCGTAATAATTTGACCAGGAATTGTACAAGCTCCTATGCCAACCACAACAATTGCTTATGAAATTCAAGATACAGTTATTTCAAAGTATGCCCTTGGGGTTACAAGAAAAGCAAAATCTAAGCTCTCTTTATTCGCGGTTATCATGAAATTTTAAAAATTAAAATGGTAAGGCCCATTTTCATCTATTAGTAATTGACTGTGTTCAGTTATATTTTATACCTTATATTTAAACCACTCAGAATTATTCATCATTTATCCAAGCTGGGTTTTGTATGCTCCCACCATCACATGATCATGAGGAGCTCAGCTTTTATTATGCATCAGGGTCAAAATAACTATAATCAATGACGAACTCATCTTGACAATATGAACATATGGTATGTAATGAATATATTTAAAATGTAAATTAGTTGATTTCATGAATCTTTCAATGGTCTTAAAGCACAAAGAAATAGTATTAAATCATTCACCAGTCACTGTCATTCACTGCCGAGTTGAGTTATCATCGACTCTGTGATCAACATTCTCTTACAATGTTTTAATCATCTTTGCTTTATCAACAATTTACATCGAATATGTACAATGGTCATAATCTGTGTAAGAAAATAATGCTACTCAACTAACTTTGTAGCATACAAGTGTGAAATATGTAGAAATAAGATGATCCAATTACCTCTTTATTTCCATCAAGATAAATGATATTTTTTCTTTAATTCTTTTTCCAATTATTAGGTATTAAATCTCCAAACTTCTAAAATTAGATAGCGGTGGAACCGTACCAAACTGCTTGCAGTGCATTAAAATGTTTCAAGCTGAGAAACAAAAAAGGTAAGCACCTAGAAAGAAAAATATTCATTTAAAGTGAAAGCCATCTCTCAGGGATAGTAAAATGTAAATCATAATTTTACAATTTAAATTTTTTTTTTTTTTTTTTTTTTTTTATCATAGTTATAAAAGAATGAGATAAAAATTATTTTCAAATTCTTATTTATTTAGAAATAATTTGTTTTTACCTTTTCCCTTTTGTGAACACTTGAACCATGTTTCCAAAAGTAGTAAGTTTCAAGAAAATATTTTCCATTGTTCATAATCTGTCAAATGGTGGTTGAGTGCAAGGCAACTGATTTCAAAACTACAGGAAATATTGTTAACTACAAATGCTTCCTAATGATCCTTCTTGATCACATTTCACCAATAATATAATAGCAACTTCACCAAAATTTTGGGGAGCTGGGTGCAACCGTGAATGAATATTAAAATCTATAAAGAGATCACAATAATCCTTCTTGAGTCAGTATCATCCCACCACAATAAATAATATACACATATAAAAGTGGTATTTTTTGAAGGAAAGATATTATAAGACTTTTGAATATATGCGATAAATAAAATTTATGTAAATTCTATAATTTTGAAGTAAAAATGCTGGTGTGAATATAAGCTACCTATATCGGGGGTGGTTATGTATCCAGCGTGCCATTTTTCTAAAAAAATGTTTAATGAGGTCATATAGGCGTGCCCGATCAAAATAGTACCGTCAATGCTATAGTGAACTTTGTGATAAACTGGTACGTCTTAAAATATTGTGTGGCGATTACTACATCAATGCTTTGGCATATCAGTTATCATCCCTGACACCTCTATTAAAATTACATTAAAAAACTCATGAAGCCAAATTTTAGAATAAAACCTTGTAAAAAACTGCAAAAAAAAATTCATGTCAGTAAAAGAAATGATTGCAACTTTTGCTAAATGGTGTAGCTTTGAAAACGGTATTCTATAGTATATTCAGCATTATCAATATCAATCATTTTACCAACATGTCTCCAGAGCATTTCCATTATAGCAAATGTGAAGTGAATACTCTATTAATGTAACTCAATTTGACAATCACACATAAGATAATTTTAAAAACAGTTTTGAAAAGATTCTTAAATTATGAGGGAAAGTAATATTTATATAGATATAATCCTTTACTTTCTGAACAGGCATCTTATATTTTTCAAACAGATTTCATGATGTTTTAATTAAAAACTTCTTAAACTGTGGTTCCTGATACTAAGCGGGGTCATATGAGCAGTGGTGCGCTCTTTCATTTCGACCCCCCTTCGCCGTGCAAAATTTCTTCCGCGACCCCTCTGGGCTCCGACCACCTTTTTTGAAGTAAAACCTTATATTTTTTTATTATCAAATAATTCTTTGAATTAACGACACAAAAAAATTTTCTTGCATATGCAAGATAATTCTGAGTCTTAAGTACCTTCCTTTTGCATGTTTTAAGCAAATTTCCAATCAAAATACAATTATGAAACCATTTCATTTCCAACTCAACCATTAAATTTACCAATTTATTTTTAAAACTTCTGAAAATTTTACCTAAATGAGATTCTAAAATCAACTTTATATTAATTATTAGGCTTTATACATAAAACCACCACTTTGTTTAGTTTAAGTTAATATACAGGGGTCATAAATTATTGGATCCATTATTAAAAAATAATAATGTTACAACTGTGTTTTTCCTCATAAATAAGACCAAATAAACAATTTTCAGATAGGTCGTGTACTGTCACGACATTCACTACAACAAGAAAATTTACATATGTAATGATTACCAATCAGCAGAAGCCAATGCACACTTTCTGGCTTCTTTTTAGTTTTCTTGAATATCTCACAATTAATTACAATTCAGTTTAACAAATTAAAGAGGGTATTCAAAATACATTATTCTATTTTCTTTGAGCTTTTAGTAGTTTGCAGATGTGACTCTCAAAATGGGGAGATCTAGAAGTTGACACCTAGACTGCCGTAACAGAAACTTTTGTTACCTATCTGAAAGAAAAAAAAAACTTTTAAATGTTCTCTCACTTAAAAAAAAGTAGCTGTAAAATATTGTTTTTAATTAATTTTTAAAATGGAATCCATAATTCTCCTATTAAAATACAGTGTGGCACCATGACCTTCTTGATCTTGTAGTTATAATACTAGAAAACCTCTTTTGGATGTTAAATTCTGAAAACATTGCAATGCAGTTTATTTCTCCGATTCACAAGACTTTTTTTTTTATTTGAAAATTAAAATGTCAATAACTATCTTTTTTTACCTTACTTAGACCCAGTTTGAAGGAATGAAATACAATTAAATTTATAGTAAAATGGATCTTAAGATTCTCTAATGCTTTTTTAAGCATTATTCATACAATAAAAATGATTACATACATATGTATTTAATAAAGACACTATTAATCAAATTTATTACTTTTTTTTTAAGTAATACAAGCACTTGATATAAATTTTGTCTTAACCAAGAAAGAAACAAGGAGTTGCAGAAGCAAACAGAAAATAGTTTTATGATAGCGCATCAAGAATAGAATATTCTTTTCTTTTTCTGTTTCCAAAAACAAAAAGAAGCAAAATATACAAATGAGACTTTAAAGTTATATAAACAAATTCATTCTAATTTAGTAGAATTACTAAAGCTTAATCACTGTTCAAAAATGTACAATAAAATCAGAATGCATTTTCCTGTTCGATCATGATAAACACATTCTACATCAAATATACTTTAAAAAAAAAATTAAGGAATCTTAAGAAAATTAGAATAATTCTGAGAATAAACAAAGAAGTTCTTAAAGCAAATAAAAATTTCAGATGATTTTTCAGAATGTCCAACTCACCATAGTAATTTTAAAAGACTTGAAGTTATAGGTGGTCAAACCTTTTCAGCCCAACTGACAGAGACATTTTAAAGTGAGCAACATTTCAGCCGCTCCCTGATTTTTTCTCACGGTACATCAAACAAAACATACATCAAGCCTTCCAACCAATCACTTGGTACTTCAAATGTCCATCAGAAGCTGTAGTTAAATTAAAATACTGAACAACCACAACCTTCAAGAATGTAATTCAAAGCTACAATGTTAATGTCTACTCACTAGTACCTAAAAGAAAAGTGACAAAATGGGTGTAATTATTGATTACTATGCTTAAAATTTTCAAACGAAATTAAAAAATGCAACATGAATTCAACATTTAGTAATAGTTACACAAATAAATATTACATACTCCTTGAATCCCGTTAATTGAAATTTTGCTTTTCAATACATATATTAAATATGAGAAATAATATTCAAATGATATTAATTGATTTATTAATTGTTTAATTAAAACCTTAATTCCTTATAAATTCAAGAGCTTTTAATTATTCATAGAGATTCTAAGAACAATTTTATAACATTTAAAATACACTTTATTAAGAATTAACACAATGAATGTTTAAGTGTAATAAATTTTAAGTATTTTAGTGACTGTCTAGGTTAAATATAAATAAAAGTTTACTTTATTTGAAATTCAATAGAAAAAACACAATGATTAAGTTTAAGATATTTATCAAAACAAATTATCTACAAATTATTAATATCACGAAATGAGCATGTTTAATTATAAGTGCAATCATAAGATTAATTATATAATATTTATACAGATATCTTGCTTTATGCATTATTACATTTATTAGGACAAATATATTCAGAAATATGTGCAGCGTTCCATTGTTAAGTGTAGAGATGTTTTCAATGAAAGATTGCAGTCATAATCAAAATTCAGAAATAATATTATCTTTAGACAAAATTTTCACACATTGCTTAACTTTCTGATGAAGATTTGAGGAATTTTTAGAGGATTTTTTTCAAGATGCTCGTCATGATCATAATGGAACTGTTTCACACAGAGTGGCGTAGGTTAGTGAAGTGTCCAAAAGTATAAAGATAGCACTAGCAACATGTTGGTTTTTTTATCAAATCAGAATGAAATTCCCCTCATTTTGCTCAGGTTGTTTAGTGATGATAACAGGCAAGACAATTTTATCTCCAGACAGTTCAAGTTACAGTAATTAGATTTTGAGAGGCATGGGAGAAAATTATTTAAAATAAGTACTTTAGTTGAAGTAGAAATTGGGTTTATTATTGAATTTATCACGTATATATATTACAAGAAATATAACCAATTGTGAAAAACAAAATAAAGAACAAAAGAATAACAAGAAAAGAATAATTATGATGTAGTTTTTATCCATAAAAATTGAAATAATTTGAAAAGCACAAATAAACAACAGTTCACACAGAAGAAATAAATATAATAGATTTTTTAAAAGATGTATTACTAAAATAAGGATATAATAAATGAAAAACAGGTTAACACATAAGTAAAAATCTTGTATTTTAAAGAAGACAACAGACTTTACAACAATTAACTTTCACCAAACGCATTTACTATAGCAACTACCTCAATACTGATCAAATGTCATTTTTAAAACTATCTTCATGTGTTAGCCCGGAAGGCAATACGAAAACCATAAAAGAAAGAAAATGTTCTACAAATGTTTTTAATAAGTTTACACCATTTTATCCCTCATTTTTTTAACCCATAAATTCATGATGAATAATACCATGTGACAAAGTGTACAATTTATACATCAGGCTATGGTTTTATTTACATTTAATTGATAATGAAATGTTTCAACATTGGAAATAAATTCTGAAAATTTTATCACAGCGGAATCTGCAGCCACCAAAGGAAGGAATATCCAAAGCCAGACCTGCTAAAGACTCAAAATTTTTTAAAGGTTCCAAATCCGATCTGTAAAAATAAGTAAACACCGTAAAATCGAACACTTTTCAATAAAACTATATAAATAACAAAGAACACATAAAATAGAATAGCATTTCCAATTTCACAGGATAGCTAAAAAGTACCAAGCTTAAGGGTAAAGTCAAGCACAACAAAATAAATCATTTTTTACGTACACATATAGTGAGTATGCATGTTAGGTATTTCTTTTCACCAAATGAATGGGCATCTCAAATCAACACTGTGACGGATTTGGCAATCTGAGGCTACAGGCGCAAAATTGTTTGGAGCCACCTCCAGCACAACCGTATTAGAATTCCATGTTGGCTTAGCAGTGTGATGTATGAATGATTGAGGCCCCTGGGTGGCCCCTAGCTCCTGTGAAAACAACTGTGCCAACTGCTTCAGTAAAAAAACAGTGAAAAGTTACACACAGTATTATTGCTGAGGAGGCAGATATTAAATGTATGCCCAGGATTAATAGAGGAAATGAGCGGCAGAAATGTAAAACATTTTCAGACGATTATAACTAACTATTTCGCATTCATGCAGGTTTTCTGAAATAAAAAACCATGAATGCTGATAATCAAAAAGATCAGTTTCACAATGATTATTCATTGTCAAATGTATAGCTTAGTATATAATGGGCACATATGTTAGAAAATCTTTCGATATACAACTACATAATGACATATATTTCCACTGACATGCACTTAGGTGATATTTCCATCTATATGTTCTATGTAACACCGGTTTGCTTGATTATTGCCTAACCATTTTTTAAGGTTTTGTTGGAAACCTTCCGAATCCTGTATAAATATTTTAGAGATTTTACGCTTAATTTGACGAGGAAATTAAATAATACACTTCTAATAACACAATTACATGCATCATTTTATTATAATAACTAATATTTGGAGCGCCTTTTTAGCGGCTTAAAATATATATGTGTGATAATTAGGTAAAGAAGAATAAAACTACTATATTGTCATGTCACTCATAGTCAGGTGTTGCAAATCACATACTACTGTGTTCACACCATCTTTCAAAAATACATGACCAAATACGCGGATGGGGAGAAAATGCAGATTTTTATTTCTGATAAGCTTAGAAATAAAAGAGAAAAGGATCAGCATATTGTTCTTATCAGGGTGGCCATCATTTTGTTGTTTCAGTTTCCCTGACATTTCAGTTTTTTTATAAAATTTCCCTGACTTTTTTTGGAAGTAATACATCAACCATAGAAAAAAAAAAATCACCTGTACATTGAAAGCCATACTAAGTATTCATTCAAGTCGTATGGTTTGAATAAAAAAAACAAAATATCATTTTGAAAATTTATTTAAAACTTTTAAACAATAAATACATAAAATAACTAATACATCTCTTTTTTACAATGAACAATTCTACTGTGCTAGATTTCCCAGGTTTTTTCTGATTAAAAATATAAACAATAAAATCTTTAGGGCGATCAAAATCAATAAAATATCACGTTTCAAAATAAAACATAAAAGGCAAGAGAAAAAATGTAAGAAAAACGATTTTTTGCAGTGTTTATAAGATTAAAACACAAGAAGCATAATATTCTGTCCACAAAGATGGAATCGAATAGTTTGCAAAAGAAAAAAAAAACTGTTTATTCCAACCAACTTTCTTCAATCTGACTCAAAATGGACAATATATAAAGAAAATAAATAATAAAATAAAACATCAAAAGAACAAAAAAGAAAATAAAATTTGCGAAAATGGGGAAAAACTGAATTTACCATTTAAAATTAAATAAATAAAATCTAATAATTTAATTTTTAAAAAAAAATTACAATGGCGTTAACTCCCTCTTGCTAATCATCCACTTGCTAAATTTGATCTCTTATGTCAAAGATCAGGCATGCGGTAAAAAGAACAAAAAAAAAAAGCCTGAACTACATCATACTAAAAAAAATTGTTCTTTTTACGTATACATGGAAGTAACAGCTGTCCCATACTTTGAAAGATCCTAATTTATCAAAATGATCAGTAATCACCAATATTTCCCAACACTCAGAGGAAAGAAACAACATGCACAAAATAAACAAAAGAAATGCTGAAAGAAAATAAGTAGCACTAATTTCAAATACTTCATAATTCAATGAAAAGATCTCCTAAATGGAAAAACAAACTAATTCTGATATAACTCCTATTTGATATTAAATCATCATAGAAGCAGGCAGTAGTGTGGACTTCAACTTGTAGACGAATAAAAGAAATTTTGATCTGTTAAGCTATCTGAATCTCTTGGTCATGATAACCACATCCCTATTTCTTCCACATCCAGTGTGATACTATAGATTTTCATCTCTCAGAAGTATCATCTAATTTAACTACTAAAAAGGAATGCGATTCTGTTCATATAGTCCAGTCGGGTCCCAAATGGAGGTGAAAAACATTAACTCTTATAGTTCACGAAAATTTGAAACACATGTTCGTGAGGGGCTAATATATGAACATACTAAGTCTCGTCCTGGGTGGAGGGTGAGTCCTTGGCACCATCTTGTATTTCATCCATCCTTTTTTTAGTTTTCCTGAATATCTCCAAAAAATCTAGTTTTCAAATTACAGGTGATTCAACAAATTAAAAAGCGTGAAATTCCTTTCCAAATATATACTTTTATTTTTCTGCCAGCTTTAATTGTTTCCCAGATTATGAGTCTCAAAGTTGCCGCCATCTTTGATTTCCTCTCCCAGTTCCATAAATATCTCAAAATCTATTCATTTTCAAATTACATGTAATCCAGCAAATTAAAGAGCGTAAAATTCCCCGCATGCTTTTATTTTTTTGTTTCAGCTTTAATAATTTCGAGATAATGGATTTAAAATTTGCCATCATCTTGGATTTTATCCCCTTTTATTAGTATTTTTTATCTCGAAAACTATTTAGTTTTCTAATTACATTAAACACAACAAATTAATGATCATAAAATTTAACCAATGCATGCTTTTATTTATTTTCTAGCTTTAATAGTTCCATTGATATTTAAGAAAAACAAAAAAGGGGATAAAATCCAAGATGGTTGCAAATTTTTGAAATCTCTTCAAACAATATAAT
>BGPR01028256.1:0-20087 GCA_013235015.1 Araneus ventricosus | reverse complement strand
GGTATGTCAGAGAAATTTATGAAAAAATCAGATTACAGGAACAATTGTATCATTTTATGGAATGAAATGGTTTAATTTTTTTGATAGAAAATACAGTAATACAACCATGTTACATTAGCAAATCTCACGAATCTTTGAATACTGGATACTATAATTCAAAGAAAATATACAGATCATTTGCATGATATTAAAATAATATTTTGTAATAGAGAAGATGAAATAAGAAATATATAATAACGAATTCTTACCATTTTGCAGGCACTGTTAAAGGTTTGTATTTTTATATTTAACTTTCCATTGAAATGATAGATTCACATTTTGCATAATGATGTAAATTGCATATTATTTAATCTTTCTGATAGTTTGTTTTTATTGTATTTATCATTTTCAAATTGAGTGACATTTTATGCTTCTGTGGTCGTGTACGACTAACATTCCCTTTTGAGAACTCATAATTATTCTTACGATACAAGATTAATATTACATATTATCGATACCTAACTTAAGACAGAGTTCGAACAAAATGATTTCACTTGCCATACAATGTGAATTTTACTGTGTGGTTGTGTATTTAATTCCAACTATGCAGAAGGAATTCTACACGAACAAGCGAAAGCGATGGAAGCTAACGTAGTGAATGTATACACAACTGGCGAGCTTGGCGATGGAACCTGCGTTTGGCTCTCGAAGCTGAGGTCAATACCAATCTTTGGATAAACGATGCGAAAGCTGCGAAGTGACGGATATATCACTCTCGGGTTTGCTATTTGGCTGTATCTCACATTCTTGGTTTTTGGCGATTTTGGATAAAAATAAATCTGTTGGTTGGTAAATTGGCAATTGAGTGTTCGTACTGCGTACAAGTGCATTGTTTTGGAAACCAAGTTTGAGCAACAACAGATCCGTGCCCTTAAATTTTTGCTGAAGAAAAGAAAAAGAGATAAAGGAGGTGATTAGGGGGGGAAGTCTGCCACGATAATGACAGCTGACGGAAGGACATAGTGAATGCATACACTTCCGTTTTTTTGTTATGTGGTTGGTTTGTATCTCAAACTTGGTTTTTTAGATACACACACACATAGAATTACAGTAGCAACAATCGTGTTTCAATCGACTCGCAACAAATAAAAATCCTACATTCACGTTTATCAGAATGGCAGTGCTCGACCCCTTCAGTGGCCAAACAGGTTAGTTCCTCTTACGTTCAGTGTATACATTCACTACTTCATTCCATCAGCTGCTTGTTCGTGTAAAATTCCCATGACGAGAAGTGTATTGATAGTAGTAGTAAAGATATATCTCTTGTGGTGTGAAAAAAAAATTTGGGATTTGCTGGTTGAAATGAAGATATTAGTGATAAAAGTTTAGCATTTAAACTTCAGAATATATATCTTTAAGAACACTTTTATGATGTGGGAATCAAAGCAATTATTATTTTTTTTGTGTACCAGTCCATATTTCTTTTTTATCTAAAACTGAAAGGAAGCTCAAGTAATTGTCTTGGTTTCTGAGATCGTCATGTTGTATTTGAAAGTACTTTGTGAGAGATTTGGTTTCCAATTTTTATTTATTATAACAAGTTAATATTTTTAATTTAAAGTAAATTTATCAAAACAGTTATCTTATTATTGAACATCGACAACGAATCACGTTATTGAAATCTGAACTAAAAATATTAATTGATTTCAATCTACGATTTAGGTGGGATAGGGGAATGTTATTTATTTAGAAACCCTTTAAAAAGAATTTGATTATTAAAGTCATTGATGAGTTTCTAGAAATAAACGATTCAATTCTTCAAATATATTATCGGAAATGAACCTTTGCGTTTTGATTCTTTGACTTTGATATTGTAATTGAAAAAAAAATATTTATTTGTACTCTTTAATTCTTTTGGTGAAAGAAGTAAATGTTATCTTCATCTCACTTGTATCATGATTATCATATATCCATTTAGATGAAAGACTATCCAATATTTTATTTTGCTGAGGAAACATGATTCATTTCTACTACTAAATGATTCTAGTCACAGCTAAAATCATTAAGATTGAATTCTTAGCTTTAAGATATTAAAATTATGAAACTTTGAAAATTTTTTAATTATTAATCTCAATGTTATACATTTGCTCATTTAGTTTTTTCACAATATATATTTTGAATGCCCTCATATATTTATTATTTGCAGTGTAACTAATATATTTGTCTGAAGAGTTTTGAGTATTTATTGTTGAATTTTATAATTATATTTTATCTTTTTTTGATATAATATGATAGTCTTTTTTTGACTTTCTTCAAGCAAATATATATAGTTATATAATATTTGATTGGAATACTAGAATATAAAAGAGATTGTTGTGGTTTAATAAATATAATTCCATTTGTATTTTCCCAGTGTTTTATGCTACGTTTTATCAAAGCAGGGTTTTTGATAATGCAACCATATCAATTATAAGATATCTAATGAAAGACAAAGTTATAGATTTTGTCGAGCTGTTTAAAAAATATGTATATCAAAATCTATTTCTTATTCAATACTAATTAACTTATTCATGGAGAATATTGGGTATGTTTGATTACACGGAAATCTCTCGCGTGGTATAGGTCTTTATGGTTTTACCATTACAAAATGTTTTCAGATTTTAACTGTGATAGATCTAACGCTATTTTAGATCTTTTACATCTATTCTATTTATTAGATGTTTTGCATTGTTATATCATTTAGCACAACCAAAGTGATGGTACGCCGTCTTCAAATTTAGAATTCTTTTTTTTTGGCAAATTCGCTAACTGTATAACCCAAAGTATGACGGCATGACATGGTAAATATGGACAACATGGCGGATGTTTGCGTGTAGTTTTCATGATTTGGCCGTTAGATTGGTGAGAGCATGTACCATACACTTAAGGTTTTACCATGCATTTTCCCTTCTGGTCAACGTGTAATACAGGAGTTTCATAAAAAAAAACAATGCTAAGCATGATTTTAAACTTTTTAATTTTACTCGTTATTCTCTCTACAAGATGTGCTGTGTATTCAAAAATTAAATTCGTAGGATCTTTGATATTTATTACATGGAATTGATTGATTCCATTATAGATCCATAATCTCCTAAAATTTAAACTTTAAAGTGCAAATGATGAAAATTGAGTCCAGTAAACTGCTATCCAGAACTATAATCCAGTTAACTGCTATCTAATTCTGTTAGTTTTGCTTGCTTTATTGAGTTGGGAATACCTATGATATTTTTTTTTTTTTATTTAATTGGCAAAGTATCTATGATATATGATTATAAAATAAACCCTTGTTTATTGTGAATTATTCCTAATACATGAGTTTTCATTGAGTAAAAGAAATCAGAGATGGCCCGCTCAATTACCCTTGGCACCAATGTCTAGGGTGGCACCAAAGCAGGAGCGTGTAAAAAAATGGTTTAATAGACATGAGAACTCTGGGTAAAAGGCAAATAATTACCCTTTCTTATTGGTCCCACCTTCCCTTATTTTGAATAATATCACTAAGAACAGTGATTCTGAAGATTTTTCTGACTCTGCTAATAACTGTTGCTGCTGATCAGGGGTAGAGCTGCACCAGAAAGGCATTCCTCCGCACTGTTTCCCCAAGAGAAATAAATAAGGAAAGATTGTGAAAATGTCCTTAAAGCAACATGATTTTTGTCACCCTGGTTTAGAGCATTCCGGTACTATTTCAGAGCATTCTGCATTGCTTATTTTATGAACACTACACAACTACTGCTGGCAGATAAAAATTTCTAAAACTGAAATTTATTAAACCTATCTTGCCATGAACCACCATGAATTCAGGAGGAGTAGTTGGCTTTCTACTTTTGCTAGAAGAGTGAAACTGAGGAGATAATAAAAGACTTTGCAGATAAAAAGACAAGAAAAGTGAATTTTTGAACAGAATTTATAATAAAAGTTAAACAAAGTCATATGTTTTTAAAATAAATTTTAGAATACCTTATTTTAATTACTAATCTAATATATAATTTATTACCTTATTTTAATATATTTATATGACCTATTTTATTTATATAATCTAAAATATGTCTAAAGTTCTCACACTAATATTGTTAAGTCCAGGTAAAACATGGATATTAACAGCATCCACAAACCATGGATAAGTAAAAGTTAGAATGACATTTAAAAAATAGAGATATTGGAGAATTTAAGAAATATCATATTATTGTTGGAGATGGTGTAAGGTGCCAAGTTGTTGCCCTTCACACCTGGTTGGTAAAGTTGCCTCTCTGGCTGTTCCTGAAAAGCATTTATACTAAAAAATTTTGGAAAAGTACAGTTCATTTTCTTAAAGCATTTAGTTGTTAGGAGAATATAATACGTAACTGAACGAAGTAATGACTTGACATGCAGAACTAAAATTAATTTTGTTGGTGGCTTTGATTTAGGATAATGTATATGCATTATATAAGTTAAAAATATTTTTTTAAAAAATGATCTTGGCATTAAGAAGTTTTATAATATGTTCATCATATATTGTAAAAAAATTGGTTTCAAAATGTGCTTTCAAGAGTTCCCTTTAATACAAAATAATTGTGAATGAGTTAAAAATTGAACATTATAAAATATCTTCACTGAGAATCGGGAAGAAATTATATATTTTTTTCTTACTAATAATATTCTAATTTTCTCCTTTTTTTAAACAAAAATGTAATATTATTTGAAAGAAAATACAACTGAGAACTCCCACCAGATGGTTTCATATTGTTTTACAATATAGTTAACACTGTTAACTTCAACTATAAGGTCATTCAATGTAAAATCAACATAGTTTTTGAACAAAATTTACCTCACCATCTCAAATTTTCACAAAATTTGGCAGAGATGTACTAATGATATAGACTTGGAAAAATTCCTAATTTCATCAAGATATGTCGACACCTTTTTGAATTGCTCTAGGAGCTCTCCTAATTCAGCTGGGATAGGTGTCTTTTTACAGTATTTTTTATGCTCTTTCTAGTGATATACAATATACCAAATATACAAATTTTTTGTCAAAATTTAAAATTTTCAAAAAGTACATATTTTAAAATTTTCAAATTAATTCCATGAATGGTTTGTATTGCTGTAAATCACCTGGCAAAATATAAATTTGGGATGATGATGGGTTAATTGTTTTAAAAAATTTAAACTGAAGCTTGTTTTTCATTAATTCCCTGTAATACAAGAAAGCTAATATTTGCACTTCTATGAAAATAAATATGAATGCTAACCTGAAGAAAGAATACAGTGATGAGTCTAAAATAATTAAATCATACATGTTTGTACTTTGCCGTAATTCTTATTAGCTCATACTTTAAGAACTTACTTTAAAGAAGCTTATAAACATTTCAAATAGCAAGTTTCCTAGCATAAAAATAGGTTTCTCTAAATTTGCTGAGTTGAGACTGAAGCATTGCACTTTAGCTGGTCAGAGTGGCACACACTCTGTTTGTGTATGCACAACTTGTCAAATTGATGATAGAATATGCTAAAATGAATACTGTAACAAATGGCAACCATAAAAAATTTCAAGTAATGCCTAGCAAAAATTCTTTGTGACCCATCAACAATTGATTGCAACATATGGGGAAACTGTGTTTACTGTCCAGATGAAACTGAGATGGGTACAATTTTGCAAGAATCCTTTTCTAAAAATTTGATTAAATAAGTTCAATTCTGCCAGTAGATTTCAGGGTACTTTTCTGTTAGCCAGGCGCAGGCAAAAAATCTCCAAATAATGTAGAATTCCGCCAAATTTCTTACAACCATTCTCTTGGCGATTTGGCTTGCGTTTGGTTCACAATTGGCGACATTTGCGCCCGGCTAATGGAAAAGTACCGATTTCAGTTGCCCCAAAGAGAAGTTTTCTAGAGATCCTTTCCTTTCTAGAGATCTTAGAGAAATCTTCAGAATTTATTGATTTATTCTGCAGCAAGTTGTCCTCTTTGGTTCAGCATGACCAGTCAACACGGAGCATTGTTTAACTACAGAAAAAAAAATCTCAAAGAATCAGAGTTTGCTGTCACCTTGATTTTTCTGAAAATTATAGCATAGCATAGCAAGATGAAGCACAGAGCTACTGCTAGACAAGCCAACAGGTCACAATCCACCCTTTTGTAATACATTTCAAGCAGGAAAACAAAGTTGAACATGCTAGTTACATAGTTGTTTCCGATTGCTTAAAGCACAACACAATTGCTGTTTACACCTTTAAAAAAAGCTTGTGTCCTTTCTGACATAAATTTCAAAAACTTTCGTACAATATTTTTTATTTTTCAGATGGGTCTGCCACCCAATACAAAAATAAGAAAAACTGTTTGAACTTTTGCTTTCATGATTAAGATTTTAAAGTGAAAATAGAGTGTTAATTTTCGGCCACAGCACATATAAAAGGGTCTTGCAACAGAATAGGGGATTCACTAAAGAGACTAGCAGCTTGTGCTAGTTTACAAAGACCATATGAAAATCAAGTTCAAACCCCACAACAACTTTTTGAGTGGGCTGTAGAAAACATTACCAAGTTAGACTTTGCCTACTCAACCCAAGAGGAATATGCTGAATCAGAATTGTTCGTGAAAAGTTGCTTTGTTCAAGCATTGGCTATCCAAGGAACAAAGCAACACCATGCATTCATTCCTGAAACTACATCAAAATTATTGGTGTGAAATACTTTTCAGATGATTTGTAGGATTGGGAAAAGGAGCTGTCAAAATCTCCAAATAAAGTTAAATTAGAAGACGTATCAGGCTACATCACCGCTGTCTATGAAGGAAACTGGTGCTCAGCTCTGTTTTGCAGAAAAATGAACTTGATTAAGTGAAAATAACTTTTCTTCATAAAAGCTAATAAGTATTGCACAAAGTACAAATATGTACAATTTCATTATTTTAACTCGTTACTGTCTTCTTTCTTCAGGTTAGCATTCATATTTATTTTCACGGAAGTGAAAATACAGTGAAACCTCTTTGAACGGCCACCCCTACATAGCGGCCACTCCTCTTAACGGCCAATTTTTCTTGGCACGGATTTTTCGGCCCATAGACCTAATGTTAAAATAACCCCTAGCAACGGCCACCCAACCTCTCTGAACGGCCGCCGGGTGGGTTCGCCCATCCCATTTAACAAACGCATCGGCTAGAGATTTACTTTTTAAACTGAAAAACGAACTTGAAAAAATGGAGAAGGGTAATAGGGAGAAAGAGGTATTGTAGGAATTTTCCGAAGAAGGGTAAAAAACTGTTCAAAAAAAACATTGATATCCTTTTCACAAAAAATGTAAAATTAGTAAATAAAGTACTATTTTCTTTTAGATACGTTCAAATTTCATTTTAAATAAGAAATATGTGTCATGACTTGTTTATATTATGTAATATAGTAATTATCTTGTAATTGTAACTAGAACCCTTCAAGCTGCCAATTTTTCTCGAGACGGAAGGGGGTGGCCGCTCAGAGGTTTCACTGTAATCTTCATGTATTATTCGGACTCAATACAGAGGAATTAATGAAAACAACTTTCGATTTAAATTCTAACGACAATTAACATCATTATCCCAAATTTATATTTGCCACAGGTGATTTACAATCAATAGTAAAACTATTCATGGAATTAATTTGAAAGTTAAAACTATGTCTTTTTGAAAAAGTTAAAAATTTAATCTTAAATTTTGAAAAGGTTTATATATTAACCTATAGTTGCTATATACCACTAGAAAGAGCATGAAATTGCAGTTAAAATGGCACTTATCCTGCTCTCCACTATTAAGAGGTTCTAGAAACAATTAAAAAATTTCCATTTGGTAGTTTTGGGGCAAATTTTTGAAAATTTAACTGCTATAATTCAAAAAAGGGAGTTGACATATCTTAGCCAAATTTTGTATTTTTCAAGTCTATAGAGAATAGTAGTACACCTGTGCAAATTTCATGGAATATCTGAAATGGTGAGGTTTATAGAGTGTGTTGATTTGACAGAATGACCCTAAGGTACTCAACTATGTAAATGGTTATGAGACTTTACAAACCACATGTGGTTCACAGAAGACGACTCTAACTTCCACATCCGGCATTCAGAAAGCCGGAACTCAACTAACTGGAAAAAGTAGAAAATGAGTTTTTCTAAAAATTTTACATCTCGTACTAAAATTTGGCGTACTGCACCTCGGCTCTCTATTCTGGGTCTGGACAGTTTATTTCTGAGATGCAGTATTCTCTCTGCAGTGGGGCGTGAGGGAAAAAGAAAGCAATATCAGTACTATGATCCACAGACTCACTTTATAGGGTTCAAAAGCAAAAGTGACAAAAAAATTAAAGGGATAAGAATCGGTAAAAAAAAAAAAATGAGGGGGGGGTACTCAGATTAGTAAGTCTCTTTCTTTCCTTTATTTATTTACCTCCAAATTCGCAAATGTTGATTTCGATTCAGTATAATCACTCTGCGGGAGACTTGGAGGTGATAAACGCAGACATAGATAACCTTGTGATGCTTCTAAAAGATAATTGGTTTTGATATCTAATTGGGATTTATTTATGATCATTAAAAGCATTTTTGCTGCTTTCCAGTGGTAGTTTTTCAGTTTGTCAGTTATTTTTCGGCTGTTTATTTTTACAATCTATATAATTACGGTAAATTGCTAGATCATATTTTTTTAAAAATCATCAATGTTAAATTAAAATCTTCATAATATATTTTGTAAATACCAATGTCATGGAAGATACAGCGTATTCTTAAAATTATATTTAGTGCATTTCAAAATGACAAAACAAATTATTTAAGGCCAAAAAATCTTTTTAAAAAAAATGCTAGCAATCTACCCCCAACACCACTACCATTTTTCCGTCACACTCAACTATCTGGACTTTCAGGGTATCCTGAAATCGAGTTTCAAAGCATGCTGGTTAGTTAAAGCTTTTACTGTATATTTGTGGGCCTAGCCATAACTCAAGTAACAAAGTTTTAATAGAATAGGATATAGCCACCTTCAAGGCGCTTTAGTTTGCCAGGAATACCGATTGTGTTCAATTTAATTTGAATCTCTTAACAAGTATTTTTTAACTAACCAAAATTATGATATGACCTTTGCCATTGCTTATTAGCCTTGTGCTTTGTTCATCTGCGTATGTAAATATTCCCTAAGATAGTAGTTTCAAGTGATTAGAAATGTTAGCATCATCTAACTGCAAATGTCAGATGCCAATCCTTAATTTTTTGTTCTGGTAGCGAAATATGCATTTGATTCCAGCATTAAAATCAGTCTAGTGGAGCCAAAGTCCTTCCAGATCTGCATGTTCTTTTCTCCTTTCACGGAAGAATGAATGAGAAAAGAATTGTGAAAATAATGTCCTTTAAATAGCTCCAATTCTTGTCACCACATTGAAAACAGCTACACCACTAGATCAAAATAATGCAATGCATTTTCATTGTACAGTCCAGTAACATGTTTGCTGAATTAAACATGTTGACAAAGGATGTAAAACATATCAACTGTAATCATTCAGACTACTGGATATATTTCCTAATCAACTAACTATCTAAAGGTTAAGCAGATTTCTCACACATACAAAGAAAAAAAGAAAGAAAATATCATTGCAGACTACTAAAGAATAAAGAAAAATAAGCAAAATACTCATTCTTCACTTTCTTCAATGGAGAAGCAAGCAATAAACACACTAATATAATACTTAGAACTGTCTCTCACGATGCGCTCTGACGTCAGCAGACAATAAACTCGCTACCATAAGACATCGTGGGAGACACATTAAACGGCATTAATTCATTGTTAAGAGAACCTAAATTTCAGTAATTTTAAATTTAAAAAAAGTAATTGTCGATTCTAATTTCAAATTTAATATCTCAAAATAGTGAAATAAAATTTGCTAGTCGATTGATATAAAATTTGTCTCTATGATCATAAATTCCGAAGTAATTTTAAATTATATTATATATATATTTCAAATTAATTTCCATTTTGTAATAGAAAGTAGTAAATTATGTCATTGGTATATCATAGCATGATATAGTTTGACGTGTTTTTTTGAATAAAGAATATGTAAATAAAAAAATATTTCCTGTCGCAAACATATGTTTATTTTATTTGTTTTCAATCATCATGCAAACATTTCTCTCAAATATATATCTATTTAAAACCGCAAATTTGAGTGAATCTCGAATGAAGAGGGTAATTTGCACCGATCATATGCCGATCGGTGATTTTCTAGTATTTGTATAACAAAACATAAAAGTATGAATTTCATTGCAACAGTAGAAGTATTGTTATAAATTATATATAAATTTTTCTAAAACATTTATTAAAGCTAAGGAAAAACATTGGAATGAAAATAAATTGATGATCGGAAAGATAATTTTTAATTTTAATATGGATAAATTTATTTTTTTGTGCAATAATATTTTCAAAGTTTGTTGCCAAAAAAATGCAAAAAATGTTTATTTTTAATTAATAAAAATTTTAAAAAAAAAATCACTTGGGTAGTACAATTCTACCCAGAACATATTTGTGTTCAAATTTGATACTGTCTACCCTGTAGAGTAGTAACACATACACATTCACTTTTGGTAGTAGTAAGATTAAGTGGCTTTTTGCAACAGATGATTTGAAGTAGTCCAGAATTTAATGTGACTTTACCATGCACATTTCAAAAATAGCTGAATTTTTGAATAATTATTCAGAGGCGATTGGTATCCTGGATTTTTGCTCTCTAAAGATTGGAATTTCCTGATTTTTTAATATTTTTATGATTCATATGCTTTAATTAAGTTTGTTTTAGAAATCATGATATGTGGTAGGATATTGTACACCTTGATTAAAATATGTCATGTATGTTTGTGCATATTAATTTTCTCGGAATTCAATTATGTTGGTTTTCAGGACTTGAAACAGAGCTGTGAATCTTAATTTAGTGCCCCTGTTATTTATGTTTATTATATATCTTAATGATATATATATTTGTTCTGAAACAAAGTTTGAGATGAATAAGTAGCTGATAGCAAGATTTGATGAATATGCAAATGGGAACATATCTAATCAAAAGGAATATCTTCTTTCTAAATAAAAAGATTTCTAAAATCTCAGAATTTCTGATATAAATATCATTTAACTATAACTTAATAATACACAGTATATCCCTAAGCTTGAGCCAGAATAGTTGGTTTAAGCTATAACACTGACTTCATATTTTAGTTTTTGGTGTAAATATTGTCGAATTATTAATTGAATATGTACATTCGAGATTATTCAGAATTTAAAAATAATTTTATCTTGAATATAAATTGATATTCAGTAATTGGGTGTGATAATTTGAAATTTTGTACGTTATTTTATTAGTTGCAAAGATGATCAACTATAGATAATTGTTATTGAGTAGAATCTCTGATTTGTTTTATTATCAGATTAAATATATATTTAAATATGTAATACTTCTATATCATATGATTTCTTAATCTCTAAATATTTTTCTTTTCAGTGTAAAATGTGAAGAAAAGAGAATGTCAAGTCAGCTTCTATCATATAGTATCTCAAATTGTAGTGAAAATCTAAAGATCTTATGCCAATGTACTGAAAGTTTTTTTTTGAAATAAAAGGGTACAGTTCTTGGGAATCTCTCATCACTATAATTTTTTTCACCATTTGTCATTGTAATAATAATAATGTACATTAGTCCTAATACATTTATGAAACTTCTATTCATTGTTTTGATTTTTTTCTTCTTGTATATGAAAATTTTTTAGAGCGGCAATGTATTTTTTAAACTGTTATGCAGCACTGCGTGCTATTAATGTTTCCAGTCCAAAACAATATATTTCACCCCTCAGTGACAAAGCCAACCTTGATTTTAGGCTCTAGTTCAATAATTAAAAGTGAATTTAATTTTCCATATTGCTTTTGAATGTGTACCATATAACTATTGTGAGAAGTCCTTCATTACTGTCTTGTTTCTTTTACATAAATTTGTCCATATATTCCAATTATAAAAAAATAGTTGATGGTAATCTTTTATTTTTTGT
This sequence comes from Araneus ventricosus, assembly GCA_013235015.1. Classification (NCBI taxonomy): domain Eukaryota; kingdom Metazoa; phylum Arthropoda; class Arachnida; order Araneae; family Araneidae; genus Araneus; species Araneus ventricosus. Next base: position 8,050 of record BGPR01028256.1, on the reverse strand, counting down.
ATATCAGTTAACTCTCAAAGAGGCTATATTATGCTTTAAGCTCTTTTCAAATGTTAAATAATGCGATTTTCAGAAAGAAAATACTCCTGCATTCTTTGAACAATAATAAAGATGTGTTAAGCAGAGAGAAGAAATGAGAAAGTGAAAAAAATATTCTTATCAAATAATTAAAACTTAATATACATGGGAGATCGTCTGTATTTCTGTTTTCATTTCAAATACTGTTTGAATTATTTTTATATAATATTTAATTGTATTATATTTTTTTCTTTAAAAAACAATGACTATACGAAAAGTATTTAAAATTTCTCACATAATGAAGTATTCGGTATTATAAAGTTTTTAATAATGTCAGTACAATACATCTTTCTCAAAACCAGAAAAATTGAAATAAGTAAAATATTTCCAATACCTTGCTGAAGTTTTTTAAATAACTTTGCAAATGATGAAAAATATTGCACTGAGATAGCTGACATGGTATACATCTCGAGTAAGATTTTACCTTTAGCGTGCTGCTGCAATAAATAATTTATTCTTGTATTTATTCTTCTCCATACGCTAGTCTCTTTAAGTGGGTAATTCTTTGGAATAATTTATAACATTGTACAAGCAGTTTATCTGGAAGTTCTAAAATTAAATTTGGATGAGTTAATTTGTCAATATTTTTTGAATAAATCATAAATGAATGCGAAAAATTCAAAAGTATGTTTATTTTCTCCCATAACAGAAAATTCCCTCCACTTAGGAGGTATTATATATGAAAGATTTTTCTAATGTATATAAATTCTGCTGAACCTTCTCTACAGGGTACTGTCATCTTTTCTTTCCACTTTGGCAAGTGTGTTGAAAGCCTAATGAGGAAAACAAAAAAAATGGGATTGACAATAACAAACAAAATAATATTAACGATTAAAAAAGTAGGAATAGAATATTATATATACTTCAACTGTTTTAGTCAAACCAATGGCTTTACACATTATTAAACAAGCTCAAGAAAATAGGGTTAAGCCAATTCCGCGATGAGTAGAAAATTGGAAGAAGACCAGTTGTGCATCTTAGCAACGAGTTTACTTTAACTGTGATCGAGGTTCTATTGATTTTCTTCTATGTGCAACACCAGGGCTCAGAGAACTAATCAAGTCTGTACATTATTAAGAACAGAATGACCAACAGGGTTTGTATTTTACAGAGATGCGTGGCGTCATGAAAGAGATGCTTAAATTTGAAAACCATTTTAAGCACCTTAAAGTGCTTAATTTTCTCGAGTCTGGCAATGAAAACATTCTTCTTTTTTGTTTTGTTCTCCCAGACGTTGAATACGACATCAGCATAGTCATAAAGCTTTGTTTACTATGTATCTAGAAAGGAAAAACCGACGAAAGGAAGAATCCCTGGATGAGATAGATCAGGGTGTCAAATTTTATGTTAAGATAATACTTATAGTCTAGTCAACAGAGCCCAAAATAGGGATGAAAAAACATTAAATCATAAAATATTAAGTCAAATTAATTTTTCACATATTTCATGAGGGACTCCTAATGATCATACTAAAGTCCTGGGGGGGGAGGGAGCTTCAGCATACACCGTATTTGATTTAAACCCCCCTTTCTTTAAGTTTTCTTTAATATATCGAAAACTATTCAGTTTTAAAATTACAATTAATTTAATAAATTAAGAGTGTGAAATTCCCTACGAATACGTAATTTATTATTCTTCTACCTATAATAGTTTCAGAGATAATGGATCACAAAGTTTGCCGCCATCTTCAATTTCATCCCCTTTTTCGTCTTTTTTTTTTTTTTTTTGAATTTCTCAAAAACTATTCAATTTTCAATTACATGTAATACAACAAATTAATGATCGTAAATTCCTACAAATACATGCTTTTAATTTTTCTTTTAGTTGTAATAGTTTCCAAGATATATAAAGAAAAAACTTTAAAAGGGAAGAAATCAAAAGATAGTATAAACTTTTGAAGTCCGTTATCTCGGCAACTATTAAAACTAGAACAAAAATAAAAGCACTATTTTGTGAGATTTAACGTGTACTATTGTTATGTCTAATGTTGAAAACTAAATAATTTTCGAGATGTTAAAGAAAAAAAACTAACTGAGAAAAGGATAAAATCAAGATGGTGTAAAATTTGAGACCCATTATCTCGGAAACCATTAAAGCTAGAAGGAAACTAAAGCATATTTTTGTGAGAATTTTACTCTCTTTAATTCGTTAAATCATTCCGGGGCCATGAGGTCTTTTGTAAGATTCATCAGAAGACCATCACAGAATTATGTGTACCAATTTTCAAAACTATATGATTTTTTTTTCAAAACCCTTCATTGACTACTTATTAATGAACTTTTTTTATGCTCCCTCTTACTTCAACAATGGGTAGCGTTGTATATTGAAATACTGGAATAATTTTCGAGGAACAAATTAACTGAGTAATTGTTAATTTTTAAAAATGTTGAAAGGGTAACAGATTTTTTATTGTTAATCTTATGAAAGTTGATTTAATTTTGATAATGACAATTTGCATTATCCTTTTTAATTTTGTAAAATCAAAATACATCCTTTATTTTACAATAGAAGACATTGTTACCAAATACAGAGGCATAAATATTAAAATTTTTTAAATATATTTTTAAATTTTTCAATAAAACTATGCATTATTATAAAACAGAAATCATCATATGTAGAAAATATGTGTAGGCCGACCATGCGTAATACCGCATTACAAAGGTGTAAAATTTTTTTTTAAGTTAAGGTGCTTAAAAGTCCTTAATTTTTGCATCAATTTTCTCACTCACAGCACCCTGTTTTAGAATATTACAATTCCACCACTTGTAATAGGAGGGACAGTTGTAATAAAAAACAGAGCATCTGAAATAATGAATAGACATATTTACTTCAACAGTAAATTTACACAATTTATTCATACATATAAGAACCCCGACATGAAGTACTTATTTCCTTTTAATTCTTGAAAGAAATCAACTTTGAATAGGTAGTAATAAAATTAGTAATTGTAATAATGTATAAAACAAAATTAAAATTTCATGCATCACCAAATTTTTAAATATTTTAACTTGAAAGAAAACAAAATTATATTTCTAAAAGAAAAGGGTTTAACTATTGAATATTTCCTTAAATGTGGCTTATAATAAATTAAATATTTCCACAGGGAGGAAATTATTATTCAAGAAGCAAATATAACAAGGAAAATATTAAACTTCTTTAGATATTTAAACAAAACATTAACAACTAAGAATCAATTTTGAGGGAGTTCGTTACCTCTTTTGCAGCACTAATTGATGTTTCTCTCTTTTATCAGTTGTCAAGGGTATGTAACAATGGGAAACAAAGTTACTTGTTTGCGTAGTTATTTTTTTCATCTACTCTCTTTGCATGTCTGTTAAACTAGTTTTCATTATAATTATAAATTTGAAATGTTAATTGAAATCAATACAAAAAAAAAAAAACTCTGAAGCTTTTGTATACCAATATAAAATACTAAGCTGCCTTTAGCAACCAGCTTGTTTGCTTAGAATATTGGCTGTTAAAACTATTAAACAGAATGCATTACTATTTTAAATTCTACCTTTGTTGTTTGATAAGACAATAAAATATGAAATTGCCACAAATAATTACAACTTTGGTAACTTTCTAAATAAATCATTTAATATCAAGTGTTGGAACTAAATGTCTGTGAATGGATGTAAATTTAACGAACGAAAAGTTTACCAAAATATATATGTCATTATCCTTATGGGACGAAAAGAATATAATGCTTTGAGAAAACTAAACAAAGAAACTAAATTAAGTCAAATGTCTAAAAAAGGGGAGGAAAAAATCTTAAATTATAATAATTGTGTAATTAGAGAAAGCTTAAAAGCAAATGTATGTCCTTCATCACATTATAAACAATATCAATTTGAAGCTGTGTGAAATATTTCCCTAAGCAAAACATCAAAACAAAAAAGCGTCATACATTCCATGACCTTGAGTTTGAAACATTTTCAAATGATTATGTCATCAAACTGCAAGTAATTTAAAATCTACTTTGTAGTTCATTGTATCAAAAGGAACCAAGTATAGCATTAACAATGAAAAGAAGATATGATCAAATGATTTATTGAAACAGTAGAAATTAGTTTGATTTTTTATTACAACCAGCCAGGGAGTGGTCTCCTACCCTCCCCAGCCTAAAGAAATTGCAGAGTACCCACAAATTTTATTGACCCAATGTACAGAATGCTGCAATACGAAGGGTCAAGATTTCAGCCGAGATGGATTAGGTCAATTGTCAGTAAAATAGTGGCAAGCAGGCACCAAGTTCTGAAGGTGGAGTGCTCCGATACACAATAATAAGGTGTATTTTGCGTCATAGTAAGAAGAAAATGGAATATGCAATTTTAGATACCTTTTTTTTTCGAACTGATTGAAACAAAAAATTGGGCACCAGATCTCGATAATGTTAGCCACCTGCATTATTAATTTTTATTTATGTAAGTCATTTGTGTTGAAGATATTGCATTCAAAGTGTGATTATACAGAGAGTCAGCCCTTTGATGAATTTGGCCCAAGTTTACAATTAGTGGATCTGACCACAGTAAAACTGTGTACCAAATTTTATCCATCAACTATTTAAGTTTTGAGTTAGCGTGTTCCTTGAGCAAATATGGAACAGACTTCCCATGGATGGATTTTGTCCAAAATTTATTCAAGAAACCTACAAATTATGATGAAACATCACACACCAAATTTCACCTCTCTGGCAATAGTTATCATGTTGACAGACAGACACAATTCCAAAATTGTGTTTTCGGACTCGAGGAGGTCTAAAAGCGTGAAATTTGTTTAAAATCTCAAGTTCAAATTTTTGATGATTACAATACCAATACTCTTTGTATCACGAGAAAGTAAAATGAAAAAGTATTAAATCGATCAATTTTTTTTCATTTGTTAAAATTAGAGATTTTGCAATGTGCATTTACACCTGTGTACTATTTTGAAGTCTTGTCTCTTCTTCCTTGTAGTCGTATCTGCTAGTTCATTTCATAAAAGGCAGAATTTAACTGCGTATTTGCCGAGATGAAGCAGTGCACATAACAGTGTGTATATTAAATATATTTCATAACTTAGTTATTATAAGATTTATTTACAGATGCAAGAAAAAAATCAATCAACTACAATTTGATAAAACATGAAGTTTGCAGGGCAATGAAAAATTGCTATACATCAAATTATATAATAGAATGAATAACAACATTTTTGACGTGGATCAATATAAAATTTTAACTTATCATTTTCTTACTTGTAAAATTTAATCATAGCAATAGTTCAATTCGAATTTAAAAACCCTCAAAATTTCAATCTGCTTTGGAGTTGATGTTCACAAGAAAATTAACATTTTTTTTATATCATAACTTTGACAAAAGCATGCAAAGTGAAGATTTCAAGAAAGTATTGTTACAAATTGTGTTTAAAATTAAATTTGAAAATTTAAAATAAGAGGAAAAAAAGTGCATTGTGGTGTCATTGAAAGATAATTTTTAGAATTTACTGATGATGTGAAAATAGTTTTACTGAGGAGATAATATTTTCTAGAATTATTATGTAAAATGATTTGATGATGTTAAAGATCAGATTTCATCAAGATCGAAGATTAAAAGTATACATTTTTATAAAAAAGCAAACAAGCATTCATCTATATATATGTAGTTTTTTTTTAAGGTGTCTAAGAACAAATTTTATTCAACCTTTAAAAATCCTATTCAGTTTATAGAAGGCTTATCAAGAAAATAAAGGTTAAAATAATAAATTTTACCAACTCTCAGAAATATTATTTATAAAATTCCAGCATTATTAATTTTCAATATGGAAGGTAAAATTATTGATACATATATGAAACAAAAGAAAGTCATATGTTTTTCTCTTAATAATAATACAGGCATAGTGAAAACTGAGAGAAAAACCAGCATAGTATTATGTTTTTTGATATGAAAAAAATATACTGCACACTTTAAAATTAAAATCCTAGTAATAAAAAATAATTTTACAAAAGCTTAGTTAAATACAAATAAAATAGAAGAAAGGAAGTGTGTCCTTTTTGTAGTATTTTTTTTTTGCACACTTTAGTATGTATGATAGATGTTTTGTGGATAGATTAGGATCTTTGATGTTTTCTGCAAGTGCAAGACTTGAATTTAGAAATATGCTTATATAGAACTAATAAATGCTTCTTTAAAATGTAAATAATATAGAAAATTTTCAGTTCAATTGTTTTCTTCTAAATAATTTTTGTTTTAAGTTTGGGAACTTTTAGGCCAATAAAAAAAAAAAATTCTATGCTTTTTTCATTCTAAAATAATTTTTTTTTTAAAGAGATTTACACTAAATGCATTCAATATTAAAATTATGTTTTAAAATTTGCTATAAAATATAATTCAGAAGACAAGGGCAAAATGACCTTTAGAGAAAATGATGGGATTAAAGAAAAAAAGTATTTTAAATTCTAAAGGTAAAATGTTTATTCACAAGACAAATTATTCAGATGGTACTTTCATTTTTTATTAATAAATCCAACATTTCAAAGCAATTTTGAAGAAATATATATAATGTATAATTAAATAAAAAGAAAATATAGATAACATTATATAAAGCATACTTTTATAGAAGGATGGCCGTCATTTTAGTTTATTATTATTCACATTTCCAGAAAACTTTTGTGCCCTGAAAAAAGAATAAAGCATTTAAAACAGCTGATTTGATACTTTTTTATAAAATCTAAGCGGCTAACATTTCTATTTACCCAATCAAGTTTAAATTGTTAAGAGCGTTTCATTCTTATAAATTGTTCTATGTAAACTCTTCCTCTCACTATTGCTTGCCAGCCATTAAAGTTGTGTTTATGATGGGGAAAATATTCTTCTTCTATTTATGATATTGTTTATCAAAACACAAACTTTCAAAAAAAATATTTGAAGAGTTAATGTCCTAAAACAAATTTATGAAATTTTCCTAGGGATCTTCTATTTCTCTGTTTTGGTGCGAAAAGCAATACCCTGTTTTTATGCACTGAAAACTAGAAATTATACAATTTAAAATTTTACACAACATTTAACAGAACAGGAAGTACTCGATACTTTCACAAAGGGATCATCACTATATTTAACAGTGTAAGTTTAGGGAAACTGTTTGAATTAAGTACTTAATTTTTAATGCTAATTTCAAAGCAGCTGTTTGGACATAATTATAAAATTAGGCACCAAGTAATCCTATCGCATGTTAAATCAGACATGAGGGGCTAGCGTCCTCCGTTGAATTGTGGTGAGAAAGTTTGGAGGTGGTGGCAGCTCAGGTGTTCTCTCATCATCTGACCGTGGTTGGTATGAAATCCGTCCCAAAGTAACCCTTGTGTTGCTTCAAAATAGGGCGTTAATATATAACTAAGCCCCAAACTTAACTATCATTTCGGTTCAAGATTCACTAATGAGAGGTGCCACCTAGCAGCACAGAATTAATAGCGCTAATTCAAACTAACCCGCAATCTGTTGCACAAGAAAAACTTCAAATACAATAATGAATTTTGAAAAATGCAACATTAGAATTTTTTTTTCTGTAATGTTTGAGAAACATCTATATCTAAGAGAGAGGACTTTAGGTTGTTTCTTAACCTAGCATTAACTGTATCTATATAATCTTATTATTTGAGGACAAAAGAGAATTTCGCCATCAAATTTTAGTGTACACCGTTAACTATGCAGATGTCTGCTTGTAAATTTTAATGTAACATTTTAGAACATAATTTCCATTCAAATTATATCTTTTAATATGTATATATACCATAGATTAGGCCAGAGAAACGAAAAGTGCTTTATTATTCTCCACTACTGTAAATGCAAATGCCGCCAACTGTTCAACAGAAAATTAAAGGCAAAATCAGTAATATTTCAAATAAAAACAAATTAGTGGTTACATATAATTAGGTAGTTATTAATAACATTTAATATTAGTTGCCATATTTTTTATTAAGCAATACGTAGCTTCC
>BGPR01028255.1:0-20087 GCA_013235015.1 Araneus ventricosus | reverse complement strand
ATATCAGAAATACTGCGCCTTTCATACATCTACATATGAGAGAAATGCGTACTCCTTCGATGCTCTTGATTTGGCGAAATTATCTTGAGTTTTATTTAGTCCTATTAAGAAATGAACCTCATATTAACTTGTGATTAAAAACACAACCTCATTGCATAGGTTTGAAACAGTATTAAATACTAAAACAGCTAGCAGAATTACCCTATAACTTCAGTCGATCTTCCGTTAGTTTTTATTTGCTATTTTTATGCAATGCTTGAGAACACTTCCGAATAATATTTCAATGAAACGAATTTCTATTTTTAATCAAAGATAAAAAAGAGCAGAGCCCACCAAATTGTATGAAATAATTTAGACAGGGACTTAAGTTTAGGGAGTGTTAGGGTTTTTCTTAACGTTGAGGGTTATCACTGTTAATTTTAAGCGTCACAGAATTGCAGAAAACATTTTCAAAAAACATAAGAAAGTCGTAGTTCGGGTCCGCGCCGTAGACTTTTACTGAGAACCTCGGGTTAAAATCATAAAGCAAGTGTTTCGTATTAATATGTAATTTAATTATCAATCTCTTTAATACACTATTTTCAGAGATTAGTATAATGGTTACAGAAAAGATAAATCACGAGCTACCACAGACCCTTGCTACATGCGATAAACTTGTGATTCATCTATTCTGTAACCATTATACTACTCTGTGCAAATATTGTATTAAAGAGATTGATAATTAAATTACATATTCATACGAAATACTTGTTTCGTGATTTTAACCAATCGTTTTCGGGAAAAATCTATGGCACGGATCCGGACTGCGCGTTTCTTATGTTTTATTTAGAGTAGCTTTTGATTGCGCCATTTCTTTACAGTATATAGAACTATATTTCGCGTATATGCAGTAAAACATTATTTACTACAAATGCTCCTATTTCCCGTAATATTCAAATTGTAGTACAATGTTTCTTTTAGGCATTGTCAAGTATTCTGTAAGTTTCGAACAATTCGAATGTAAACTCTTTATGTTATAAACAAAAAAAAAATTCGGAGTTTGAAATTTTCAGTTTAATACAGATTTCTACTTATATTCTGATAAATATTTTTATTGTCTCAGTTTGGGTCATAGTAATACTCTTCAATTTCTTTAAATTGACACTAGAATCAACCTCCTAGCTAAACGCGTTTCCACTCCTTAACCTTACATAAAATTAATTCATATCAATCACGCGCATGCACCTACACTGGTACGATGACATCACAGGCAAAACAAACCCTATGCGACAAACTCTTATAGATAGTTTCTGTCCGTTGTGGGGCAACCATTCTTTTCGCATTATTAGTCTCGTAGTTATAAATGATTCAAAACTGACGGTATTTTGTCACACAAGAAAGTTTGACTGACTATCTCAGTAACGAGCGTAAAGACGTTTTCACGTCAAATTATTTTGCTAATATATGAGGCGACAATGGTGACCATACCGTTGAGAGAATGAAATTTGGGATACAAGTGTTAACAGGTATGCGCTCAAGAATGATGTGGAGAAACAAACTATTGCCTGCCTTCACACACAATGAACACAAGTGGAAAATTTGTGAAACACAATAAATGTCGCTTTTCTCTCCTAATTTGTTTTCACCTTTTTCTTAGTCTGTGACAAGTGCCAGCATTTTCCGTGCTGCCGGTGACATTTATGGTCTTCAAGATGAGGATCACAGCCAACAGTAAAAAAAAGAGAGATGCTGTTTCCATGTGAAATTTTCGTAATTGTGCCATTGTAACCGTAATTCTGAGAGTTGAGTTTTTATTTTTCACATCATTCTTGATGCGTGATGACGAAGTCTCTGGCCAAAAATGAGCGCTCATTTTATCAGGAAATGAGTAGCAAAGGATAGCTTTCGGAACAGCTTTTATATACGCCATCACTGGCGATAATCTTGTATTGGCGACATTTTTGTCACATAACCGAACATTGTATCGTTAAGTAGCCAAAACAAAATATTGGCAATAGGGTCCTATATTGAAGCCGTTGAAAAAAGTCGCCAAAACAAAATTATCGCCAGTGATTCCGCATATCAAAGCTGTACCTAGCTTTCACCCAGACTTCGAACAAGGAATCTCAAATAAGGCATTTAAATTTGATGTTGAAGCAGAATTTACGTCAATGAATTTCAAAAGTGAAAGCCTAAATGAAATTAATTTAATCAAACACATTTTATTGGAGATCGCGACTACACTAAACGAGCACAGTGGAGAATTTTGGATGGGTTCAAGCAATCGCACACGTGGACGACGTAAAAGTCCTTTCTGTCGGCTGGTTTCAGATACTTACAGTGGGGCAACCACCAATCGAGAGGTTGCACCCGAATATCCCAGCAGACCCTTGTACATTCTGGAGGTCCATGATCAGGATCTCGAAACCCTTCCTGAGGCCACTTGTAAGTGGCTGTTCCATGACAACAGGTGCTGCGAAGGGTGTGGTGGCCGATCGGTGATCCATGACAGTAACAAGATTTCGGAAAACATTTGTTTCAAAAACCCGTTCTTCGAAGGAATTCTTCAGTGGATCCTGAAACTTCTCACTGAAAAGTCAGTTGATATGGTTGTGGCACACCTGGTGTCACAAACCCAAAATATCCTATCTGTTCTCCTGCAAAGAACCGAAGCGAATTCAGTGCTTAGTTAGTTTTCGAATCATCTACTCTGATTGCTTTTCTGCCTATCAGAATCAACCAAGTTAATGGAATTGGTTGTGTTGATTCCGGAGCTACACACTCTATTGCTGGAGAAGGTCTGTACAAAATCCTTCCGAAACAAGGCATGAAATTTATCAAAGAGTCGATCGGTATGGCTTTTGCTGATGGACGTTCTTCTAATGCTCAAGTTCTCACCACACATTTGATTGTTAATATAAATAACAGAGTTGTACGAACTAAATCTATAATCCTACCATAACCCAAAAGTAACAGAACATTGTTAGGTCTTGAATTTTCTTCAGTATGCAGGCGTGTTTCCTGATCACAAGAGCAGCAAATGGCATATTTTTCTGATAACCCTTCTTTATAAATATAGGTTACATAATTTATTTCAATCCTCAAGAGCGAATAAAAAAGCTGACTTCTGCTATAAACTTTTCACGTCAAATCTATAAATTGACATAAAATTTTCAAAAAAAATTTGGATCTTTACATATGCATAAGGGATTTTCTGAAACGCGACGCAAATTAATATACTGCACGAACTGAGAAAACTAGTGGGAAGGCCTGAACCAGGCATGTCAAGCATAAAGTCTAATAGAGACAACAACTACAAAGCATAAATTACTAGAGGCATATCAACAATGTCTAAATTAATGTTAGAATACACGAAGTAACCTTAATACCTGATGTGGTTTTCTTTGGCTATTATTGCATTAAGTTTCTTCCCCAAAACTTTTTGTTACATGCTTAAGAAAAACAGATGAAATGTTTGCTTTTTTATTTTATAAAATTCCTGGGGAACAATAATGGTGTGGGTCGAGTTACCTTCCTCAAATGATATTACGTACCTTCTACAGGAGAGGTCGGCCGTGACCGGAGATGGCCACTAGTACTCCGTCCTCAATACTCATTCAATAGTCCCTGAATGCCTTGGCAGGACATGGGTAACTCCGTTTGTGGTTATTTGAATAGAAGAATTTACTTATGCAAGTTATACCTGCTTGACCAGCAACCATAAAACATATGTTTACCACAGCCAACAGTTTAACTGCTAATGTTTAGACAGAATAAGTTATTTCTTAATGTATAATGCAATGTATTATTAATGTATTCCTCTTTAATCCTATGCCCTGAGAAAAGAAGTCTTCTGGTGAACCTCGGTTTTGATGGATAGTCTTAAGATCTTTTCTTCAATCATGCGATTAAAGAAAATTGGAGTAGAAGAAATTTTCGCTGGTTTCTTCAACAATAAAAATTACATTTCATAAAACTTAATTACAGATGGCATTGATTATCGTTTCTATTTTGTTTTCTAAGCTTATAGGTCTGTTGTAAATACGAGAAATACCGATTCTGTCAGTGATAGGGATAAGCAATTTTAACTGTGAGAGGAGGATATTAGCTCACACGTCGTCCTCGTTATCTGACCGCGGTTCATAATTACGAGCTCCGTCCCAAAATAGCCCACGAGCTTTTCCTCATGTTCCTTTAAAAACGGACGTTAATATAACTAAATTAAACCTAATATATTAATTGGTGAGAATTATTCTTGAAAAGTTCTGGTTTCCCTTGTTTATGCTTTATTGCGTTGTAAAATCTTAGATTTGCTTAATTGGGTTGTAAGCTAATGTTCTAATTTTTGGTAATCAATGAATAATCTTTTAAAATGAAATAAAAACAAGTGAAACGTATTTGATAAATTACATATGATATGGAATGAAAGGCCATATCTTAATTCTTGAATATATTAGATAATTGTATTTGTTTTACTAAGGTTATTGATGAAAAAATTATATAAAATGTCCATAATTTGCTCACATGTTTTTGCATTTCTGTAATAAAATTTCCTTTTCTTCATCATCCAATATGCTGGAAAAGGAAAAGCAATTACAAAGATAAACATCTTGGAAATGAGTTTCATTGTATTTTAATTTGAATTGTACAGTTCTTTTCTCATATTATTTTAGTACATGTTTTGTTTTCCTCCTCAATCCATTAACCTAATATTTCGATCTTTTTTTCATAATATAAATCATTTGTATGATTTATGTTTACCTGATTAGAAAAAATAATTCATTCCACTTAAGCTAATAGCTTTACGTTTATTTTTACTCATATTGAGATAAAAACGTTTACATCTTCGTTATTGACAATCTTCAAAAAACCCTTCATTTATTTTTTGTTCATTATTGATTGCATTTGGATGACTAACGCAATAAAAGCTTTACTGAATAATCAATTTTCTGAATTGCTTTTTTTTATTTGTTAATTTCGTTCGCGTTTCCTTTATTGTCCTAATATAAGTTACCTAAAATTTAAACGCGCGTCATATCATTGACCACTCATTAAGTGAATATTCCGCAGCTCAGAATCCCCAAACTGTTGTCAGAACATTTGTATGCTGCAACTCTTCGTCTGAAGCTTTTATAGGATTATGTGGGCGTTTAAAATTCTCTGTTGGTTTGGTTTAAACCAAAGTCGTGCATTAAGTTATGTTTTCCTGTTCGTAATGCTCTTAACCTACGTCGATACATTGTTTCTGTATTTCTTGGCAGTTAAAGTAAATGGATACGAATGGAAATGGGCTTTGGAAAGAGTCCTTAGCAAAACATCCAGTATCTTATTGGTGCTTTCAATAAATGGTAAAAGGGAAGAATTCGCAGCGGCATTAAGGAAAGCGAATTTCATGAATAATCCGAATTCTAAACAGAAAATGAATGTTTCCGCGGATTTCATTCTTGCCTCTCCGTTCATTTACGCTTTGGTGTTGTTGCTTGCTTGTGAGATAGGAAAAGATGAGCTTGGATTCCATTATTTCTATTACGGAATTCCAGTTGGAAATAAGGTATTTAAGTACTTCATACTGTATTGCAAATCCTTCTTGTATTACTTTTTGTTCCCAACGTATTCTAATTTTGTTATTCTTTTGTTCTGTGGAGTTTGCTACAGCAATGGCTTGTCTATTAGAAATCTGTGCCAAGAATTGGAAATATGTCCACCTAAGGTCTTCACAACCTCAATCCAGATCAGATGTCTCAAATCCAGAAGAAAAATCCACAAAATGCTTGACAAACTGCAAGCATGTTTCTCTTTTCTGTCTTTCGTTGCATGTGCAGGAAATTTTTCCTGCTGCTTCGCTCTGTTATCCCAGATAATTTTATACTCTTTCTCGGACAGTGCCTTAACTTACCAAGCGGACACTGTGATGAACTCGGTAATTGCTACCGTGCCTTTGATCATGATGTTTTGGATTCCTGAAACCATTCCAATGGAGTTGGAAAAACTCAATAAAATAATCCGCTGGAAATATGAAATGAGGGCCAGCTCTGGGACGGTCTGCGAAAATCCTTCAGTCGAAAAATTGCTGCTGGAAGAGAAGATCTTCATCGTATCTGGATGCAACCTCATTTCATTCAGGAAATGTCACATTCTTTCTGTTTTTGGCACAGCTTTAACTTATGGGTTACTTATCTTAAGTTTTGAAGTACGTAACTGATGTAGTGATGACTGTACTTCTATATTTTACCTGATTGTATTTTCAGTCTACATTTCCATCGTCAACCAGATAGCAATTTTAGTTTGCATCAAAGATGCAGCAGTATTGCTCTGCAGGTCTGCAAGCTTTCAGCAAGTTTGACACGACAAGACAGCAAGTTTGAAACTAGTTTTCAGAAGCTACGAAGTGACCATGCGTCAAACTTGCTCTAAACTTTTCGCGCCAAGTTCATTGCAAACCAATAGAAAAAAGAGAATGCGCATACGAATCTTGGATTTGAACCCTGCACAACTTAGTTACCAACCTGTCGCCTTAACCTCTACACCAGAAGGACCTCGGATGCCGAGGATAGATTGCGCTACATCTTATTTTTAACTATCTTCTTGATTTAATTTTTTTATAATATTGAGAATATAATTTGAAGTGAAAGAGAGAGCGATTTTCGCTAATAAATACGTGCTGCTAGTGGAGTAAATTATCAAATTAGGGTTCAAAAGCAATTACTTTTAAAATATGGGACACAAAGTAAGTTATTATTTTTCAACAAACGTTGACTGTTTTTTGGGTTTAATTTTAATTTTGTTTATAAACGTTAAAATATAAACATTAAGAAAAAGGCGATATATAGTTTTCTTGCAATGGGTAGCTTTGCACAGTTAAAAAAACTGAACTGATGCCTTAACCATAATCAAGAAAATGTTCTAAAGAAATTGGGATGCATTTGCATTTTTAAAATGATTAAGTACATCACATCCCAATAATAACGGGCATTTATTATAGAAAGATTTTGCCTCTATAGATAGATGAGTGTTCCACATCGGTACAAAACATCATTGCATCATCAACTATCGAGATTTGAACAGATGATCATATGACATTTTAAACTCTATTTGATCTGCTTGTTTGAACTACTTTTAAAAGAATTTCAAATGTTCCCTTTTAAACTTTCTTAAATGTACAAGATTTTACGCTCAAATATAGAAGCTAAAACGACATTTGAAAATTTTACTTGTCTATTTTTTTCTTTCAAAAATATAAGATGACTTTTGCTCATTATTTTCTTTTTAGTACAATATGCCCAGTACCAATAAAAGAAAATCAAATCAAAATCCTGTACTTGTAGATGTTTGTATATGAATGCTCTTTTTGTCATGAATTTTTTTCCTTTTTATTAGTCCCTTACGGATATTAATTTTCGAAAACGTTGCACTTTGTGGCATTTAGTCACAGGATTTCCTGCACTATAATATTTTATATAAAAGTATTTTCACATTATTATATTGAATGAAAGTATTTACATCTCAAGAAAATCTAACAAAAAAACTCTAATTAATCCATTAATTCTTAGCCACCTTTTTCGGATACGCTTCTAAAAATGCACCATAAACTCGTATGAATTATTTTTTCAACATAAATTTTACAAAAAAGAATTTTTAAATATTCGCTTCTTCTATATTCAATCCATGGCCGCACGTATCAAGCGCTCGGTTGATAATGAAGTCTTTTTATTTTCATGTCAAAATTGAAAGTAGTATTTTACAATGTCTAGAAGGAAAGAGTTAGTTTGTTTAGTTACTTATTGTTATCAGTTATTTACTTGCATTTAACTAATATATCAGTAAATACAGCTGTAATAATATTTTTAATTCAACATAATTTTAGATTTTGATAGGTTTTATTTTATTATTATTGATAGGACTTTGCCTAGATAAGGACTGTAGGCGGAGGGCAATAAAATATAAATTTTTCAAGCAGATTTTTTTAAAATTTTCCACTTAATTTCACTACTTGTAAATTATTGAAAAGATGTGAGTTTGTCATTAATGGGTAAAGGTATCCGACTGGTTTAAAATCGTCGTTTTTGATGAAATTATCAAAAAATGTTTTGTGACTGAATTTTGTAGCCTGTTTAATCAGTTTTCTAAAACTGTCTCACTTTTTGCTCTACGTGAATTACAATTGGAGTTACAGCTGTTTTATTACCGAACTGTAAGCGTTATTTTAAGTTGTTTGAAAACTTTAAATACGTTTTCTGAGAAATGATATTTTTGAGCAAAACTATCGAGAGTAGCATTTCTCAAAATGTTATTAAAGTATTGATATGAAATTTTCTGAGATTGTTTTCTGTAATATGATTGATGTTTTCCTCTAAAAACTAAGATCAATTTTGAAATCAAGTAATATTTTTAAGTGTTTAAATATAAACGAAAAGCATTTTTATGAAAAATTACCAGTTTAGTAACTATATTCAGCTATATCTCAAAACTATTTTGAAGTACAAGAACGATTTTAGAGCATAACACAGATAACTGTCATAACAATGTACTCCTACAAGGAATACAAGGAATTATGTATATTTTGAATATGATTTTGTCTATGGCTGTTAGCGTAAAGATAAATATTTCAGTCATTTTTCTTCAAAATTCTCAGTTTTTTAAAAAAATATTATTTTGAAAGCTTAATTTTACAATATTTTCATAGTTTTTAAACATATGAATTTGAAAAATAACATTAAAAAATATATATCAGTTATTTTTCAAAAAAATGTCTCCGAAGGCAGTCGGATACCTTAATACAGTGGACAATATTTCAAGAATTTGAACAGGAAAGAATTTTATCGACGATTATAAAATACTCATCCTTTTAAATAAAATAATTATTACTGTATAATTTAAGAGGCATAAAATATTCTTTAAATTGCTAAATAACAAAAATTTTTTCAAGTAAAATCCTTTCAGACATGAAATTTTATTTAATTTCACCAAAAATCAATTCTTTTTGATAAAGATAGTTATAAACTATTACTTTCAAATCTGTTGAAAATCTCAATAAATTCACTTTAATTAATTTGCATTCATTCTTATTCAAGATGCAGACATTAGAATTCATTGAATAAATGTAAGTTCTAAAGACCAAAATATATATTTTTCAGAATTTTTTCTACCGTGATAACATCCACCTTTATTTTGTCATACAGTAAGATATTATAATTAATGCCAAATACTCAACTAATGTCACATGGTTTTACTGAACAAGCATATTAGTTTCTTAAATATTAAAAACACGTTATTTTCATTTTCACGTCTTTGAATGTTTCTATATGACAAATGAAACTTTACAATACATCATAAAAAAACTATTTCTACGTTCACATTTACTTATAGAACCTAGAATTGTTAGCATAAAATTTAAAACATGATTAAATGGAGACACAAAATCAGTATATTTTGGAGCAGTTTAACTAAAAGAAGATAGCCATTTGTAGCCAAAATTGCAGAAGCAAGATATTTGGTAAAACTAATATGACAGCACTTTTTGTTTTGGACTTGACAAGCCGCCATTGAAAGTCATCAACATTTAAATTAACTTTTTAATGTCAAATTTCTTTAATAAAAGAGAAAAATAATATTTCGATACACTTGATGAAATATTAAATAATACGTTTATCAGAGAAACTTTCTTTATTTTCTTTATACAAATTCGATCATTATCATAGTTTATCTTGTATCCTCATTAAAAATAAATATTAAATAAAATAAGAAGAATCTTCTTAAAATATAATTGAAATATGCAGAAATGAGGCACTATACTGCGTGTTCCAAACACAATGACCTCGGCATTTATTCCTTAAATATAGATCATAGACATATACAATAAATTACAAAGTTGCCTGAAAAAAGGCACAGAATGTTATGAAATCGATTAAAATTATCAGTGGATTAAATTTGAATGAATGCAAATTTTAAATTTTTATACGCCCCCCCGGACAAAACGTTTAACAATGAGTAAAATGTGCCCCATACACTAATAAGGTCATGTACAAAATTTCAGCATTTTATCTTGAAAAGTCTCAGAGATATGTTCAAACAAAGTTGGTGAAGGGGTTAATCATACAAAACAGTTTGGGCAAGCTTTGTAATCTTGGCGTAAAGTTATTATTTCTACAAAGTTTAGATACTTTTGTACCAATAAATAGTAAAATTATTATTTATTTATTTATTCAGTCTTTGCTTTCTTCCGTAATTTGTGTACGACCCCTGAAACGAGATCATCCGCCATGATTTTTTTCTCTTTGCGAACTCATATCCAGGTATAGAAAAATGATTTAAGTCATCATTTATGTATTTTCATATCTCTGAGAATTTTAATAATAAAATGCTGAAATTTTCTACATGACATTATTAGTGCATGGGACACATTTTACATATGGGAAACTTTTTGTAAGGGGGCCGAATAAAAATTTAAATTTTGTATTTATTCAAATGTAATCCCTTAATAATTTTAATCGATTGCATAACATTCTGTAAATATTTTACGCAACTTTGTAATTTATTGTATATGTCTATGATCAATATAAGGAATAAAAGCCGAGGTCAATGTTTTTGGAATACCCTATATATATATATATATCCATTTTATTTTAACATTTTTAACATGATATATATTATATATATATCAATATCATGAAAGTCAAAAAATGTTAAAATAAAATGGAGAGACTGTAGTAAATCGGTAAAAGCGTATAGATGCTCATCAGGGTAAGTAAAATCTATACGAACCGTTAAAAAATTAGTGAAATCATAATGTTTTCTGCGAACAGTTTTGGCATATAGCTAAAAAACACTGTCCTTTACCCCGAACATTATGATAAACCAAGAATTTGAATGAAATACAAATAAAAGAAATGAGATTACGAACCTAAGACTGAGAGATGCTACCAACGGGAGACGTGACAAAGGGAGTAACTGAGCGCGTCATGTAGGGACCGGATGTTTACGAAAATATCAAGTTACTTCTGAGGTTGGGGGAGTTTCGATGAAGATTAGGAAACCGGATTCCTTGAACCGGTTGAAACCGGTAAATCTTGTATTCAAACATCCTTTAAACTCTAATAACTTTTCCTAAATAACAATAGCCAATAATAAACACTAATGCATAGAATTTCGTTTTGGTTTTTGGAAGTATTTTTTGTCCTGGTATCAAATTCCTAATGTCATTAATGTAAATTACAATTTAATTCCCAATATAATAAAAATTTTTTTTCATAATGTTAATTTATTCATTATGTTTATAATTACGTTCGAGATCGCAGAATAACGTGCTCGAGACACGAATCCATCGAAGATCTGTCACATATTTGGAGCTGATAAATATCAAATCTGCCTCAAATTTCATCTTGATGTTTGTGGCATAGAAATTTAAAGTATGTTATTACATTTATGCTGTCTCCTCGTTATGTAACAACAATAATTAAAAATAACGAAATGCGTACTTTTTTGCAAGTTTATCCGAATTCGAAAACGTGTAATAATTTTATGCCAATAAAGTAGTTATTTAAAATCACAAACGCACAGTATAAGTAATTCATTCTTATTTTATAAAATATGTTCTTAACGAAAGAAAACATTATTACCCTCTGAGGCAAACAGACACGTGACTAAAAAGCCGTGAATTCTTAAATATTTGATGAAGTAATATATATAAATGAACCAAAGAAGAAATCAAAGAAATCGTATAAAAATTGAAAATAATATCAATTTATTTCCATCATTTAATACTATATTCTCTATTTTCCTCTTTACTCTCACTGACACCAAATTTTTCTATTTTTCATGTATTCTGATCAAATTTAATGTTGAGTTGTTGTTTAATTTAATGTTATCAATGCATGAAATAAGCATTATCATTCACACAAAAATATTGACGCTTCTTAATTCGATATCCATTATTCTGACATACGTTCAGGACACATTCCAATTTTCCTACCAACATAGTACTTTCAAACATCGAATTGTGATAGACAGCTGGACTATTTTAGTAGCCTTTCATCTGTCCTGATTACTGAACTTGCTTAAAGAACCAAACCACATGACATCATATTTACATGAAAAACATAACTGTCCATGCCGTCTAATACCTCACTGCACCTATTCTACTTGGTGCTGTCACTTTACTTTATTCTTTCTTAAAAAGCGCAGTTGAATCCAACATTAAAATAGTAAAGCGCATTTTGCTTGCATTGTATGAGCACGCCTTACAGCATGTCAGCTCGATTGAAACTAAAAAATAAAAAAAAATAAAGGATATCGAATATAAATTTTTATATATCGGATATAATAATTAAAGGCTCTCTTAATAGATTCCACAAATTATTTGATAAAGAAAACAAGATAATAAAAATTCATTTCGTTATTCCCAATTCGTTTGAAAATGCATCGCAATTTTCATTCCCCAGCATTCAACAGTGGAAAGGAAATATGTTATTGAATATTTCCTGAAAAAACGACAAACGATTTTAAAAAACTGGGAAAAATTGCATGGGAGTGTAACTGATAATATTAAAAGTATATATCTTTCAATTTTAAGATAGTGTAAAAGTCATTTTTTTGTGATGATATTTCTGAAAATTATAAATGAAAAATATCACATTTCAGATGATTTTAATTCAATAAAATTCTAGTTAAAATCTCTAATAAATCACTCCGAGGTGTACTCTCCCACGCTCAATGTTATTTAGTTCAAAATGTGGTAGATACGGATCAATCTCCTCTGTCCTGCTAGAAAGCGAAAAGTCAGATGCACATTCTGTTTTCTTATCATTAGTAGTATTTTATGTTGTTTCTGCTGAACCCATACTATCCTGAAATCTGCTTTTTTTCTAGACACAAGGATAAAAAAATTTAATTAAAAAATTTTAATGAAAAATTTCTAAAACACTATCATTATTACACTGAAAAGATTTTTTTATTTTAATTATGTTCTAATTTTGTCTTTGTTTTATACTTGAAAACAAATTATTGAATCGAGAATTGACCTACAGGAAGCGCTTCTCTTCTAACAAAATTAATTAAATTAATTATTTAACAATATGAATTTCAGGAACCATAAAACAGTACATTGTCATCAAAAAAGAAGTGTGAAAATATTAAAATTTAACCTTATCGAGAAAATGATTCAAAACCATTACAAAATTACCTTACAAGCATGGAAATAAAAAAATAAATAAAAGTTTGAAAATAAAAATGTGTGAACGGAGAAAATGCTAAAAATAATTAAAAATTTTTCAACAAGAATGGACTTCTGCATTGATGAAAAATTATGGTTAAGAAAAAAATTTGAAAATAATATTTACTCTTTCTCCGACAACCGATTAGTATTCATTTATTTAAATAAGTTTTACTCTTACCGTTTATTTACACTTTCTTTACTTCCTCTCATTGTAATAAATCGCTACTAACCTACGTCTTAAAATTCCCAGAAAGTACCTTGAATTCTCGCAAATTGATTTCGGCAAAAAAAGAGTTGTGCATGTTAAAATAAACAGAGGAAATAGAATAAAAAATTTGTAGAAACTATTCTTTTTCATATCAAGAATCCATCAAAATAACGCTAAAAGCTGTTGACGTGTTTCGCTATTCAATAAACTGTTAAGCTCGGAAGGTCGAATGCAATCCATTGACATAGAAGTTTTCATTAACTGTGGCCAGGATTGAAAGCTCTGCAACACCATAGAGGTGAAATTTATAATAAACATATTCATTTTTTTTACAGCATGGAATTCAATAGTTCTGCACACACATTAAATTCTTTAAAAATTAGCTTGACACAAAGTTTCTGCATTTCATGCAATCGTTGCCCCACTCACCAATTTTTTCGAAAATTATATTTTGCATAAAAAACTTATAATTTTAAAAGCAATTTTTTTACTGGTAGAGTTGAAACAAGAATACATTAAAAGAACTGTTGCCAGATCACATTAGAAGAATATTGGATGAAGACTAATGCTATTATTTTTCTTTTTATTCATTTATTTTAGCGTTACTTTTCTTAATGAAAAAATTTACAATGTAATTAATGGCCCCATAACATTCCTTATAAATCTCTTATACTGCAAGATTTATGCAAAAATTTGAAATAGCCATGCAACAAGTCTCTCATAACTTATGGAGAAAATTGGGCCATTGGCAGTTTTAAAAAATCGTCTGGTTGAATTTGTATTTTCGTTTTCATTACAGAACGCTCCAGACGATAAAAGAATTTTGGGAATTGTAATTTTCTATACAAAAGTGGTTTTATATCAAAATATTAGACATGAAAGTAATCCAATACCTCAAGCAACCCTGCCAGATAGCTTACATAAAATTTATAAGCAATGTTCTTATTACATTAACATTCAATGAAATTTGCACATCATTATCAGCATTCTGTGAGACGAAACTCCTGCTTGCCTTGTCAATTTCCCTGCATGTCTCGTCCAATGCCCTTTGCCATTAAATATACCAAATGTGAGTACAGTCTATTCATCATATATGGTCGAAGTTCAAGTGCAGTTCCTTCAGCTTGTGGAGAAATACAATAAATGTGTAAGAGACTGATACATTTGATCATATAGTGTACCTTTAAAACCAGAAAATTTATTTCATAAGTACACCTAAATTATTGCCTCAAAAAGCACCTCAACTATATATGTTAAAAATCTACAATTGAAATTGAAATTGCTGACAATGAACATACTTCAGTTGATTTTAGCAAAATATAATGTAAATATATTCAGAATTGTTCATTTGCATTAAAATAAATTATTCTGCTGACTGAGCTTAAACCTGAAGCATTTAAATTCTTACCAGCTGCACTTGATTAAAAGATGAATTCAGATATAATTCTTTTTTATATTTTATTGAGTCGAACAATTTTGTTTAAATAAATTGAAAACAAACAATGCTTTTTTTTGTTAATGTTAGTGATTTCAAAAAGAGTAAGAAACCGACAAGCATGTTTGATAAAGGTAGAATTATTTCGAATACAAAATTTTGATTCATGCATTAAACGCAATGTTCAAAAATTCTCGAATATAGTTTACAATTATAATTTTACCAGAGTCTCGAATGAAAAATGGAATAAAAAGACAATATGAAACTCAAAATTTCTTTTCTTCTCCAGTCAATAAACCAAATAGAATAATGTATCCATTGTTACATAATCGTGCACATAAGATTTATTTTGCTTCCTATGAATAGCACATTATTTTTTCATGCTATTATATCCGTAAGTTACTTTGTTGTCAATTGTCACTTTTTCCCCAGAAAGCTACTATATTGTAGTAGTATTAATACTTCAAAAGTTTTCGAATTACTTCAATTAAGTAAATTAATATATTTCCATTTTTAATGGCTAAGTATTTTTTTTAAGTTTTCATTGTTGGTATCTATTAGCAAAATTTTTTTGAGACTCTTTTATTATTTGATTGAATATCATCGATAACTAATGCAGAAAAAAAAAGGCATAGTTCGAAATTATCAATATTATAAGTGCTCTTTATGTGTAATTGTTTTTCGGAAACGTCTTCAAATTACTCTAATTTTGAATTGCGAAATCAAAACTTGCTTATAATAATACTCTACTACCTTAATTGAATATGCATATACACAGATTAACAAGCTACTGTCACCACATTTATGCATGTGAAGACCTCGACGAAAGTGTTATAGAATTATGTAAGCATTTCAAATTCTCCGCTGGTGTGGTATGGGACATTGCAGAAAGCATCATCATCTTTCATTTTCTTCGCCCTAATGCTTCTACCTACTTAGATATTTTTGTTCATGTAATATAATGGACAAGTAAAGGTAAATGGATACGAGATGAAATGGGCATTGAAAGCACTTTATGTCACGTCCAGCATAGTATTGATGTTTTCAGTCTATTTGGTGTCATGAATTGGCCAACTGCAGCTAGGAAAGTGGAGTCCATGCTTCATCCAATCTCTGTGGAGGAAAGCAAATATCTTGGCATGTTTCATTTTAGCATCTCCTGTCTTACAGTTTGAGTGTTTTACTGGCCTCAGAAGTCGGTGGAGATGAAAGAGGATTCCTTTATTTCTTTACGGAATCCCGGTATACAATAAAATATTGAAATGCTTCATACTGTTTTGGAAATTTTATTATTTTATTTGATATTCCAACTTACTCTAATTTCTTTATTTTGAAATTTTGTGTAATATTTTACCACTGAGCTTCTTGTCTATCCGAAAATCTATCGAGAGAAATTGAAAGCTGTCCACCACAAATCTTCACCACTGCGATCCAAAATCAAATTTCTCAATAGCAGAAGGATATTATGAGAACGTTGATGAATTGCTAAAATGAAAATTTCTTTCGTGTGCTTTAATAATGTGCAGTGACATTTTTTTCATACTGCTTCTTCGCTTTGTTGGCACAGATAATGCTATACTCTTTCAGGGAATTTATTTAACGTACCAGGCTGGATTTTAGCCCTCAACTGATAAATGTTGTCATACCTTTGATCTTGATGTTTTGATCTCTCGGAACAAATTCTGGAGATGGAGAACCCAACAAAATCATACGCTTGGAAATTCGAAATGAAGGCCAGCTCTGGAATAGTCTCCGCAGCCCTCTATAGTTAAAATTACTGTTAGAAGAGAAGATTTTGTTTTTTTTCTTGGATACAATGTGATTTTCTTCAGAAGAAGTCACGTTCTCTCTGTTTTAGATCTGCTTTGACATATGGACTACTTATTGGGCTTTCTGAAATACGAAAAAATAATGTAATGAAATTTACTTATGAAGTTAATTTTCAGAGTATTCAATTTGGTATCCATTTTTCCTTTAAACAGTAATGGACATTTGCAAAATGATATAAAGGCTAAAAATATTCTTATTCAGAATGAATATATTCTCAATTTCTAATCAAGCACCTTAATAGATGTAATTACAATATATTATACATTTGATATAAGCATTACTGGCTCTTGTAAATTATGCCAATAGAGTGGCATTAAAGTATCTTCATTGAAAGCAATGATTAGAAAAAACATTTTTATATCAACTTCATATATTTTTGGTATCGACCCGGATTCCGGAACCAATTGGGATTGATTTCTGTTCGAATTACGCGGAAATTCGATAAACTGCTATGATATACCAAATGCAGTAGAGTGCTGACTTGAAAGACTCTGGACTATTGACTGTACAGAATTGACTTGTGAAAGCATTTGAGTTGAAGGTTGCGATCCTTGTAGTCGAGCAGATTCTGCCTCTCATTACGTTAAAAAGATGATGACAAATTTTTTGTTTCTACTCAATTAGGTGCACTACTCATTCTTAAATACCAATTTAAATGTTTGTTAAGTTAGAAATAACGTTAGAGTTATTCCTGATTTCTAAATATTATCTTCCTTCCTTAAAAAAAAAGTTTTCAGAAAATGAATAAAGATGAAACTGATTACACTGTGCTGCCAAAAAATTAAAAATTTCGAGCCCCGATACCATTCCTTCTGGATTCTTATGTAAAATGACCTCTAAATCCAAATATGACACCCATTTTGCCCCATCACCCACTGCTTCGGGACGCCTATTTGTAACACTGTTTGGTAATTTTATGCTCATGAATTTGATTTGGAGGGGGAATCATTATTTTAAACTATTAAATGTCTCTTGAGGGGTTACAGAGGAAAAGTCTCTAAATATAAACATTTGTAGCAAGTGAGTGAGATTTGGGTGGGGATTGTCCCTTAAATAAAAAAAAATCAATAAAATGAATGGTTTGATTTGTTTTCGCAATTTTTTTAACTTATTTTCTACATATTCCAGTTTTAGCCCCTCTTTCCTCACCCAAACACCCCATATAATAAAAATATATAGCAATAATTTTGGCTAAAAGCGGGTGAGGGGGGGGGAGAGGTCCCTTGAGCCCTGACAAAAAGTTTGAAGATTCATTGTACAACGTTGCCGCTTTTATTTTATCACTATTCTGTAATTTTATGACCAGGAATTTGATTTGGAAGGGGGAAGGATTATTTTAACACTTAAATTTAAAAATAAAAAATATAATATATAATAATAAATACATATATAATATAATATAAATGTAAAAAATGTAATTTATAATATAGTACCTCTTACTTGGTGCTTGATTTTCTCTTGTACCATGAAGTAGAAGTTTTTCGCACCAATGACCACCAGTATCTTCAAGCCAACATGCTCGCATTTCTTTTGAATGCAAGCCATGCACATGTTTCTTTTGCGATTCAGGTGTTTCATAACCGTTGAATCTTAAAATTTGTTTGATCTGGGGTCCCACGAAAATTCCTTCCTGATTTTACCTCACTAAGACGAGGAAATTAGTTTTCAAAAAAGTTAAATCCATCAGCTGCCTTATCCATTGCTTTCACAAACTGCTTGATCAACTGAATTTGATGTGCAAAAGGACAAAGCTGTGTACAGTGAATCTTCTAAAATTTATTTTTATATATTTATTTATTTATTATATATTATATTTTTTATTTTTAAATTTAAGTGTTAAATAATATTTTCCCTCCAAATCAAATTCATAGCCAAAAATTACAGAACAGTGATAAAATAAAGAGCAGCAACGTTGTACAAGTGAATCTTCCAAACTTTCTTGTCAGAGCTTCGGGGACCCTCCCCTCACCCGCTTTAAGCCAAATTGTTGTTATATATTTTTTATTATTTGAGTGTTTAAGAGGAAAAGTTGGGGTTGAAGCTGAATATGTAGAAAATAAGTGAAAAAATTGCGAAAAAAAAACCCAGAAAAACCTGTTATTTTATTGATTTTTTTTTAATTCATAAAATAAATCCTCCAAATCTCCCGCCTTGCTACAAATGCTCATATTTTAGAACTTTTCGTCTCTGTACCAGAAACACATTTAACGGTAAATAATAGTTTTTCCCTCCAAACAACCATGGCCATAAATTACCGGACAGTGATACAAATAGGGGCGTCCTGAGAAACGGTGGTGATGGGCAAAATGGGGAGTCATATTCGGATAAATAGGGGTTCATTTATATAAGAATTTGCAGGAATGGTGTTAAAATAGCCGATTTTCATGCAGCTCAGTGTTTCCGAAATTTCGGATTTCTTTTGTTCAGTTCCCAAGGTTCCACTGTACCATCATTAATAAGGTCATATAAGGTAAGTATAAATGAGTGAATATACCTAAATCAGTTGAGTAAATGTAAGTTATATTCTGAATTTTAATTTTTTTACACTATTAACGCAAATATTTACCAAAAATGATTGAGAACAGTGAAAAACCTACTTTTTAGATCTCCAAATGTTAATTCTTTCAATATGCAATATTTTATTTGGTGAATTATATTATATATGTAGACTTTATCCAAAGTTAATAACAAATCTATAAATAATATGCAACTAAAATTTAAAAATGTAAAACATATTTAATTTTTTAGAACTCGCGATCCATTTCTATTTCATCTTTGCGAGCAAAAAAAAGCATTTACTTAATCGAGATCTAAATTTTAAATTTTCATCTTTATATTGGAAAATTAGCTATTTAATTATCTTCACAAGTTACAAACATTATTTTACATTCCATACTTTGCATGACAAGACGTATTTAAAAAAATCCTGGGGAATATGAGGCGTCCCATTTTCTTCTGCATTATGCTCAGTAATCACTAAGTTGTCAAATGTGTTTTCTGTCAGTTTCCAATCTCAGAAAAAAAAAAATTCGTATTTTTTTTCATCAAGAGAACTAAAAATCAATTAATACATAAACACATCTCTGCTCTATTTTTATCTCAAAATAATTTTAAATGTTAGTAATGATCCGTCCATGAATTCGGTTAACTTTAATTGAAACGCTCCACATGTTTGATTGAAGAAAAGATGATGCTCCATTCCTTTCTTTAATTAATACTACATTGACAATCATCTCATTATTTTACTTTCTATCTATCCATGACTGCAGGTAGTAATGTCAAATACAAAAGAGCAAGCAAATTTCTACTAGAGTGCATTTTTGTAGCATTAAGTTTTTTGTAATTCAAAAATATCACTCATTGTCGTGCACAATTATTTTAAAAGAAATATTCAGTTGTGCAATACGTAACTGAACGAAGCAGGG
>BGPR01028254.1:0-20088 GCA_013235015.1 Araneus ventricosus | reverse complement strand
TGCCTGTTGGGAAATTGCGAACATGAAGGTATCCACTTCTAAACCAGGAAAGCTATGAAAAGTCATCCCTCACCATCAATAATATACCTACAATTTTAATCTGGAAGATCACTGTTCTTCCAAAAAAGAACGCCAACTGCAGTACACAGATGGATCAAAAGATAAACGATCAAACAGGCAATGCTTTGCAGCTATTTAAACGAAGCAGTCACTAAAACCTGAAGGCCAAGCTCAACCCTCGCCAATATACGTGTTTCGCAGAAATGCTATCCCTCAAAGTAGCCATCGAGTGGGACACAACACTGCAAACAAAGAAGACAAAACACATGGAGCGATAGTGAGTGAGTCTTACCTCCAAGCTCTTAAATCCCTTTATGTAAAGAGCAAATTCATTCAAGAGGCCCAAATGACCCTTCTAGGAAATGCCGGAATCAGGCCCGGCTGGGTTAAAGCGCATATAGGCATAAAAGGCAATTAAACAGCAGATCCCCTTGCGAAGGAGGCAACCACGGATGGAACACTAGCCAGATTTCATTCCCAAAAGTTACCTCAAGAACCAACTACTACAGCTCTCCCTCTCGCGTTGAAAAGCTGAGTGGGATAATGGGGAGACTGGCAGATCGGTTAACAGCATTATGCAGAAAATATCAAACAAACAAGCTGTACTGGTCCAGAGAATGCATCCAATTCGTCACTGGCCATGGGCTCTTCCTCAGTTTCCTAAAAGTATTCGGTGTCCATTCAACAGACTACTGCGCATGTGTGGAAATATGAAATCCCTTACACTACGCAACGAGATGCCCACTAACTTTATTATATCACCTCAAGGAACCAAGTCCACAATTTAGGGGAGACCACTCCCGCTGGTTTTAAACAATAGAAAGCATTTGAGTTGCGTTCCAACCAATGAAAAGTATTGTTGTAAATTGTGCCAAAAATAGTTTAATATTTATTGAAATTCGAGATTAACTTCTATGGGAAAATAGTTGACATGAATGGAAATTGGATGTTATAAAATTTAGGTATAAAATTTGGAGTGATTAATGCGTTTTGAACTCCGCTTGGATGCGGTAACGAATCGCAAACTATACTAATGTAAAACTGAACCACAATGATTTGATTAATGTGTTGATGTGAGAAATGGTTTAGTTTAGTTATATTAACGTTCCATTTTGAAGCAACAAGAGGAACTATTTTGGGACGGACCTCGTCAGGAGACGGGAGAACGTATGGCCTCCTACGTATGATTTAGACAGCAGCAGGCCTAATGCACAACGGATCTACAGTGGAATCGAGTTTAACTGCGACGAGTTCAATGATAAAAATTGTATGGATCATGACGTCAGACATTTTGCAACTGATCATAATTGCCCTAGCTACAAAAAGGAAATATTTTTATACCAGAAAACCGTAAATTACCAAAACTTTCAAAATAATAACATTCGAGCTGCTGAACACACACAAGTACCTCTTCTTTGACCCTACTCATTTTTGGCCACTTTATCAAAACGTCTGAAATTCTAAAAAGAATTTGCAAGATTAACTTCGTCAGATCAAAAGTAGCAACTGCCTCTTTAGTACAATTCGCTCAAATGACCACCCTGAACATTTTCCTGGTGCAAGAGCCGTATATCAGAAACGACAGAATAGAAGGTGTTCCCCGCCAATGGACAAGCCGGTTATCAGATAATGATAAGGCAGGTATTATCTCCTGCCATCCTGTGCCTACCCTATCTTCTTGGTATCAGGAGAGAGCACGGTAATATTTAAAATTCCAAACGGAGATAAACCTCTTACTCTTATTTCCGCGTACTCTTCCCCAGCTGTCAATCTAGAAGGAATGATCAAAGAACTTAAAGAATCCCGTTCCAAATTACAAGATGAAAATCTACACTATTAAAATTCGACTGTATGTATGTTTGTTTGTCCGGCTACCTTCTCACGAACCGCCGGACGCAGAAACGAGCGGAAGGTACTAAAAGATGGGGAATAATCAAAGGAATCCATTTCGGCCATTTAAATTCTGAAATTTTAATTAGTGAAAAAGATATTAATTAAAACTTATTCTACGACAATACTTTTCATTGTTTCGGATGCTTTATAACAATACTTTTCATTGGTACAGTGCAAATCAAAATATATTTTATTGTTGAAGTTGTTTATTTTAAAGAACAATGTTACAACAAAAATAAAAAGTGACGCTGACAGAAATATAAAAAATGTATTGTTGAAAGTGTATAAATTCTTTTTTTATCCCGTGATATAAGGTCAAACAAAATTATTTTAACGAAATTAAAAGGGGTGTTTTGTTTCTGTAAATTTATGTGCCGAAAGATATAGATTAGTTATGTTGGTGATTTTAATCATTATTCATTGATTTGATCAAGTTTAAATATTTGTGGATGCTGCTATTTTAAGCTGATATTTGGAAGTAACTATTTTTGCTTTGTTCAATTCTTGCTTTTTCCGATGCTTAAAAGAAAAAGTGGCTGCCCGTGTATATCCAATTAGAAAACGTGAAAGGAGAGTTGCTGAAACTCACGAAGAAAGAAACCATGGTACATCGTAGTCTGGACAGAAGAGCGGAAGGAACAAAATAAAATAATAGCCGATTGTCAGTTATGGCACAACGCGGCCAGGACAGAAAAGCCGAAGAAACAGAAGAAAAAATAAATAGCCGATTGTCAGCCATGGTACAACATGCAAGAGAACGCCGTCTAAATGTTATTGAATGACAAAATCACCATCAGATACAAACATTTTATGCAGCTAGAACTGTTCTTTACTCCTTATTTATTTAGGAGAGAATGTTTGGTATGTGTCTCATTGCCTCACTTCTTCTCTCCGCCAGGGAACGAATCATTATTCGACATAGCCCGTGCAACGCCGGGCCACGTATGTATGTAATGTATCTTGCTTCATGTGTTTATGAACTGGACGCGGGAATATGAAAAAATATTTATCCCCAGTTTGCTGGTTTGCTGTTAGCCGCTGGTTTATCTAAGCATTTGTGTCACATGACCTCACTTCTTCTCTCCGCCATGGAATGACACATTATTCGAGATAGCCTGTGCAAGATATTTGGAAGTTACTATTTTTGCTTTGTTCAATTACCTCTATTTCCGATGCCTGAAAGGAAAAGAGGAGTTGCAGGGGATGCTGCCTGTAGACAGCAGGCAATTATGAAACGTGAAAGAAGAGTTGCTGCAACTGACGAAGAAAGAAACAGCCGATTTTCAACTATGGCAAAAAGTGGCCAGGACAGAAGAACAAAATAATATCCTATTGACAGTAATGGCACAACGTGGCCAGAAGAGAAGAGCTGAAGAAACAGAAGAACAATGAAATAGCCGATTGTCAGACATGGCACAACGTATCCAGGAGAGAAGAGCCAAAGAAAGCAGAAGAACAAAGGAATAGCCCATTGGTCAGACAAGACGTGTCACGCCACCTCAAGGAATGACGCATTATTCGAGATAGCCCATTATAGAAACTTTTATCATCTATTCAATTAAAATTCGAACGTCAACAGACGTGTGTATGTATGTCCTTCTATCTTCTCACAAAGCACTGAATCCTGAAACTAGCCGTAAGTACCAAAACATGGAAAATAATCGAAGGAATCCATTTCGACTATTTAAATTCCGAAATTGTTATTAGTTAAAAAGATATTAATTAAAAACGTCAAAATGAATGAATTGACGTGCTGCCATCTATTGGCAGCATGCTGAATTCATTCACGGCGGATTCTTTTTTTCCCCTATTATTATTTTTCACATCTGGTGTTGCATTTTTTTTTATTTATTTAACGGAAGTTGATATTTCTTTTTGTGCAAGCTTCTGTGTTTGGATTTATTAACAATGGACAAAAGTCGTTTTCCTGCATTTTTTCTTCTTTTTTGACGTACGGTGTTTCGGAACATTTATGTTTGTTGGGGGAAAATATTTATTCATTTTTATCCGGTTTTTTTCATTATTATTCAAATACGGGCAAGACGAAAATATATGTTTCTGGTGTTTAATTTATCAATTTGGTGTACTATTAAATCGTTTCTGTTTTTCATTTCCTTTTATTTTCTCTTTTGCAAATCAAATATCATTCTCATCTGTTTTAATTTATAAGCATTATAATTCTCGAGTTTTCATTCAAACCAAACTGCTTTAAGGTAGTAAAAAGGCTAGAACTGAAAGTTTTAATCCAACAAGAGAGGATTCATAACAGATTTACGTTTTCTGGGGAAGCTTAGTGACAATATTTGTAGGGAAAAAAACAGAGGCGGGCATATGAAAAAATGTGGATTGCGAGAAACGCTGGGTTATTAACTATAAGGTAATTAAAATGTTGGATTTAAAAATTTTAATTAAACAATATAGGATTCAAAGGATTTTTACGTTTTGGGGGGAGCGTAACGTTTACGTTAGCGATAATATATCTAAAAAAAATAAGTCGGTGGCGGGCATATGAAAATTAGTAATAACCAGCGGGAGTGGTCTCCCCTAAACTTTCTCGTATACTTTCTAAGTGGATATTCGTCAAAATCTCGAGTTCGAATTGTTTTGACGATTACAATAATTTCTCTTTGTATACTTCGTATACGTGAAAGTAAAACAACAAAAAAAACAAACAAACCTGAAATCGAATATCTCTTGCCACGTTTCAAAAAAATATTTGATGCAGGTGCGATAAAATAGGCAATGCAATGAATACTAAAGCGAAAATTCTGCTTTGGAATTGAATTCCCAAGAAAACAATTTATACTACCACAACCTTAACAATTGCAAAAGTGCGTGAGTAAAAGATTTGCTGAAATAATGAAAATAAAATTTACAACAATAACAGATTGCTACCAATACGCATGCGCATGAGAATCGGATTAAAAGAAATTGAATATGCAATTTGAACGCCTCCTTTTGACGGATTTGGCCCAAACTTTTATACAGACCTACATTAATAACGATAAAACTGTGCACCAAATTTTATCCATTTAGATAATCAAGTTTTTGAGTTATAGCGTTAGCATGACCGCGGACATACAAATAGATAGACTTCCCGTTGACGGATTTTGTCCAATATTTGATAGAAACCTACAAATTATGTTTAAAGACGACATACCAAATTTCATCCTCGTAGCTCTAATAGTTTTCGAGTTATCGTATTCACAGACAGACACACACACATAACATAACACCACTCCATGCAACTATAACCATATGGTTATTTAAGCAGTGACGTGGCCATGAAGTGGAAGAGAAATCACAACACCCGAGGGGGTGACCTCTCTTAAAACTTGTCAATTCTCTATGCCGCTGCCCTATTAAAAACGCAACAAGTCTACAAACATTTACAGGACCATAAGGAAGGATTACTATTGTGCTATACATTAAAAAAAATGTTGGAAACACGGAAAAATAAAACCTTGAAAAACACAAAATTACACAGTTATACATGAAATAGCTGGAGAATAATAAAAACAAAATGCAATGGAAAAACTATACGAAGAATAAAAAATACATTAAAAAACAGAAAATGAAAGGAAAAAGATGAAAAACAAATTAATACAGTAATAAAAATAACATAAAAATATACACAAGAACAGAGAGATGGGCCGCACAGTATTTTAAAAAGTTTGATTTTGAAGAGGAGTTAGCTGATGGAACTCTATTTGAAGGAGAAACACGGAGGATCTTGGAAGAAAGTCCTGAAAGAACGACAAAGCTGTTCTGAGTTCATTAGGGGATGATGGGCTGAAGAGGAGGCGAAGTTGAATGTTGAGGTGGTGAAACGAGACCTTCCATCTCCAAAGGAAAGGATGGAGTGAAGAAGACGCATGAAGGAAAGTTGAAGTTTGGTTGGATTTAATTTCGATCATCGCTGGAGGAAGAGGATGTTTAGTTGGTGAAGTTGTTAATTAATAAAATGCTGGCCAAGAATGTCGGAATGGGACGAAAGCATTGGACTCAACTGAGAAGACTATTGAAGGAACGAAAAAAACAATTAATTGGGATCTGGACGGAAAAGACTGGTTTCTCTTTGGAGAAAGTGGAGCAAATTATGTATCTTCCTTCTTGACGTTGAATTGTAGGATACTCTTCGGAACCATATTGGCTGATGTTGTTGGCTGGGTGGTGCCATGTGGTAGGAGGTTGTGAGGAGGCAAACCGTAGCATAATGCATTGGTGTGCCGATTCCCCCACAAGAACAGAAAGAGGTTTCGACAAGGTTGAATCTTTGGAGAAACGAAGGGAAAGGCCCATGTCCTGTAAAAAATGAAACTTCGTTGCGTGTCCAGTTGATTGAATCCAAGCTAACTTTGGGAATTATGTTGTGAATGAGCCTCCCAGTATTTCCATCATCCCAAGCCATTTGCCAGGTGGCCAACATTTTCTGTCGTAAGAATGTTTTGATAAAAGATTTTGGTAACTCGAGTGAATTTTCAGGAAAATTTTCCGTTTCTGCTGCCTCCTTAGCCAGTCTGTCTGCTTCTTCGTTCCCTATGTAACCAGCATGGGCTTTCATCCACGACACTCTGATGTGAGGATGACTATGGAGCAACTTGAAGATTTTCCTGGCAATTGAATTGTGACTCTTAGGATTTGCTGCTGAATTGATGCTGGCTTGGTTGTCTACTAGAATAGTCAGTTGTTGAGTTGGGAGGGAAACGGCGTGTTCCACTGCTTTGAGAAGAGCTAGGATTTCTGCCTGGAAGACTATTTCTAAGAGAGAGCCTGGTAGACCATCTGTGGGTAATGTTGACGTCGGTCAAAACACAGAAGGCTGCACCCACCCCCTTCTCTGTTTTCGAACCATCGGTATAAATTCTTAGTCCAGTGTTTATGTTGCCTCCGTCATCCAGGGAAATTTGAGTTGGACTTAGATGTTCCGATGGGTGTGTTGACCATCCGGTAGCTTTTTCTTCAATTTCACTGGGATCGATGTCACTGACGTTTGTAGAA
Source organism: Araneus ventricosus (assembly GCA_013235015.1). Lineage (NCBI taxonomy): Eukaryota > Metazoa > Arthropoda > Arachnida > Araneae > Araneidae > Araneus > Araneus ventricosus. The sequence continues at coordinate 13,134 of BGPR01028254.1, read as the reverse complement.
AGAGGAAGTCTAAGTCTGAAGAGTGCTGTGCCACGAGCTTCTCTTTGTAATTGTAGATGAAGAGGAGGAATACCCAGTAGGACCTGCAGAGCTGCCGTGGAGGTTGTCCTGTGGGCACCTCAGATCGACAGGAGGAACAGACGTTGAATTGTTGAGAGTTTTCTGGCGATTCGGACGGTAGGTTCTAGACACAAGGCGACTGCCCCATGCGCCAGCACCCGTTCTGTTACTGTTTAAAAAGGGTTCTTCGATGATTAAGGGGAACTCCCCAGGATTTCCCGGCTATTTTTAAGAGATTATGATAAAGTTGAGTCGCTCTAGTAGATTGTGCTTTAAGGTGGGTGTTCCAATTCATCTTTTCATCAATATAAATTAAGAGATATTTAATAGCATGGGCTCTTTTAATTCTTTCGCCTTGCCAGTGAATAGTAGGTCCTCTAACTAGCTTGCTGATAAGGAGATAATTTGTTTTTTCTGCTGATATTTGGAGTTGGATTTTGCTTGTACAGGTGGAGAATTTAGCAATAGATTCGATTGTGACTCAAGTTGGACTCTAGTCGGGGCATGGGAAACCAGGACAAAGTCGTCTGCGAAGGCTTAAATGCTGGTGTTAATTGGCCAGTTTTCTTGAAGTATTTCATTTGCGACCAAATTCCGGAGGGCTGGTCCACTGCGAGACCCTTGAGGCAGCCTTGTTTTTGGTCCCTGATCGCTGGTCCTTCGCAGGTATTTAGGATGACCTTCCTGTTCTGGAGAAGATTTTTAAAGATATTAACTATGTTTGCTGGGCATTTACTATTGTCAAGGTAAGATGAAATTGCGCTGTGCTGAATATTGTCAAAGGCACCCTTATTGTCGATCGAAAGCACCAGTACGTGATCACCACTTGCCTTCCCCTTGTGGATGGTATCCAAGAGTTTCATGATGGCCATTTCTGTTGATCTTCCCTCACGGAATCCGTACTGAAGATTGCTAAATCTGTTGTTCTTCTCGAGGTGAAAATTGAGCCGTTGGGTGAGGAGCTTTTCTAGAACTTTACCTATTGTCGGGAGCAGAGATATGGACCGGTAAGAAGACGCTTCTGTTTTAGATTTGCCATGTTTATGAAAAATAATGATATTTCCAACCTTAAGGGGATCGGGAAATTTAGCCACTTTAAGGCAAGTGTTAAAAAGTTCCATGAGGAGGAAGGGGAATTTCTTGAAAATTTGCTGTATGATGATGTTGTCGATGCCATCTGGTCCTGGTGCTTTTCCTTTGGAGAGATGATGGATAACAGTCGCTACTTCTCCTTTGGTGAAGGGGCAGTCGTTTGCGGTGCAAGGCGGGATGTAAGTAGAACTATTACTGTTGGCAGGATGGGGAAATATTTTCTCCAGAATATCTTGAGCTATTTTGAGGTGGTTTCCTGAAGGATCATGATTATTTAAGGCTATTAATTCGGCTGGCTTGATCGCTTTTCTGAATGCAGCTTTGTAATGGGTGCCGTATGGGTTCGATGCTATTGTGCAGAATGATTTCCAGCCGGAATTCTTTGCAGTTTTGACTTTCTGCATGTACTTTTTCAGTTCTTCTTTATGGAATCGGAATCGGGCGTTTCTCTGATCTTGGGGTGCCCTTTGTGCATGTCTTCTCAGCGCCTTCAGTCGGTTTCTTTCTATTTCAAGGTCTTGTGTATACCAGTTTGGACTTGGAGATAGATTTTGATTCTTAGTGCGGTAGGATTTGTTACAGGCTTCAATAACGCAATTTTGGAGGAGGTTTGTTGCTTCGTTGATGTCCTTTTCATTCTTACTATTTCTGAAGGCTCTCAATAAAGAATTGACATAAGGTTTAAAGTTTTTGAGGAAATTATTGTGGTTACCATGACGAGTTTTGTACCTGGTAAAGGTGCAGTTCTTCACGGATGAGTCGATCGTGATTTCAATGTACTGATGGTCGCTGAGAGACGGTTCTTTCAAGACTTCCCAATTGGCAATCTCACCAATCATTTGCTGAGTGCAGAGGGAAAGGTTTGGCCAGCCTTTGGAGGTGTTGCGGGTAAAGGTTGGAGGAGCATCCGAACTATTGTTAATAAAAAGATTGTTGGCAAGAATGAACTCCTCAATGGTAGTTCCCCTGGAGTTCACATCATTGTAGCCCCAAAGGGTATTATGGCCATTAAGGTCTGCCCCAATAAATATCTTCTCTTGGAAGAGATGAAATTATTTCTTGGATTTCCAGCAGTGTTTCTTGTATATTAGAATATGGAGAGGAGTAGCCCGAAATGAAAGTAGTCGGTTGCTGTCCTGTTTGAATTTTGACAGCAACCGTGTTTTGCTTGCAGGAGATCAAGGCTGCATGAAGTTGTCTGCTGGGAATGATGACTGCTGCTTTGTTTGAAATCGAATTGAAGATGTTCCAAGATTGTGGGATACCTATAATTTGGCTATCGTAGATGTATGGTTCTTGTATGGATGAAGAGTGTCATTTGCAGCTTTAGCTCTTCCCAGGTTGATTTGGAGAACTTTAAGGGTTTTGAGGCAAGTAGAAGAGACTTTATTAAAAGAGACTGACGGGGTAGCTATGCTCATAGGTAATCCCTAATCTTCTTATAGGCTTTAATTTCTTTCTTGTAGCATGGGCAACTGAAGTCTGTTGCCCTATGTCTGATGTTGTGATTTGTACCGCTGTTTCTGTTACTCTCTTCGCAATTAATGCAGAGTTGAAAATTGCTTCTGCAATATGAAGTGCTGTGGCGGTCTGCACAAATTCCGCAGTTTGGAACAGTGTACTTGCAGTTTTGTCTCGTATGACCGAACGCCTGGCAAAACTGACACCTTTTCATGTGGAAGAATTCCTTAATTTGGAACATATTCCAGTTTACTGCAATCTTCCTAAATCTCTTTAATTGGAGGAATTGCTTTCAAGGAGCCTCCATGACCCAGTGGGACGTGTCTGGCTTCCTGCCTTTCAATTTGAATCGAGTACGGAGGTTTTCTGCATCTTCTGTGTAAGTTCTAAGGGCCTCCTGCACTTCCTGGTCAGTGATGGAATTTGGGAGGTCATATAAAATGATGCCTGGGTGGCGTTTTCCCGGCATTCTATGAGAAACCTTTTCCTTTGCTGAATAATCTCCATCAAGTCTGGAAATAATGGATAGGATATCTTCAACACAATCACAGGAAACTGCTACTCCCTGATTCTTAACTTTCCTAAACTCCCCGATTTTAACGTTGGCCTCTGGCCGAATAGAATTTTTGAGAATTTCCTCTACTGAAGTAGCTTCGGAACTATCCTTAGAAGGGTAGACAAGAATCGTATGGGGCTTTCTCATCCCTCGCAGAGCATCAGAGTAGGTAAAATTCTCTTTAAATTGAGAGAATGTATTATTTTGTTCACAGACATAATTCCAAAATTGTGTTTTTCGGACTCAGGGAGGTCTAAAACGTGAAGATCCGTCAAAATCTCGAGTTCGAATTTTTTGACGATTGCAATACTTTCTCTTTGTATACTTCGTATACGAGGAAGTAAAAAGACTAGATTTGAAAGAATATTTACATTTCTTGAGGAAAGTAAGTGACAATATTTGTTGAAAAAACACTAAGCCGGGCATATGAAAAAATATGGATCCCAAGGCCTCACGTGATCTCACTTCTCTCCGCTCTGGAATATCCCATTATTCAAGATTGTTCGTGCAACCCCGGGCCATGCAGATAGTGTCTCTGATATGAATGCACACTGTGTCCGTTGGGATACCGAACTAACAACAATAGAGGAAACCAAGTGGAGAATTTAATAGCTGAAAAGAACCTCCAACTTCTAAATTCACCAGGTTCAGAACCAAATTTCTAGCGAAATAACGCGGAAAGGTGGCCTGATCTAACTTTGGCATCGAACCCGACCCAAGCAAACATGCGCGACTGGAAAATCATGGAAAACGAATCCTTTAGTGATCATCCTTCAATAATAAACACCTATCCTCTCTTATCTCAGATTCAAAACAAAGTTTGGAGGACACAAAAAGTTCTTCATTTATTTCAAAGAAAAGATCCATAAGTTACTGGAAATCATTCATAATGCAGACAAAAAAGATCTCGATGCCGCTACAAAAAAGCACCAACTGGAAATTTTGGATTCCTGTCTGCATTCTTACAAACTTAGGAAAATCCCAACAGCACTAAATATGTCGTGGTGAAATGAAAGCCTGGAAATTAAGAAGAAAGAACTAAACGCATTGAGGAGGCGTGTTAAAAAGAGCACAGGAGAAACCTGTGAACACTTCCAAAAAGTAAACTAAAAAAAGAGAGCGATATACAAAAAAGAAATCCTACATGCCAAGCGCTTGGAAAAAATTCTGCTCGAAAGAAAGCAAGTTTCCCTTATGGAGCCCCATTTAAATAAACAAAACAAGCTAATCCTTCATCTGTAATTTTTAACATGCTGGGAAACCTCTTTACAGTAAAGGCAGAAGCTTCTGCAGGAAAGATATTACAACAACTTTATCCCGAAGCTTCAGGAGAACAAACTGATATTTCATTTACCCCCTCATTTTCTGAAGAACGTTTCAGCAAAATAGAAATCTATACTATTCTCAAAAGATTCCCCAAAAGTAAAGCCCCTGGATTTGAGGGAATTGACTCAGTAATTGTGTCGAATATCCACACCAACTTTCCTGAACTCCTGACTACATTCATGAATAAATGACTAGATCTGAAAAAATTCCCAATACCATTCAAAACAGGACTGACAGTTCTCTTACACAAAAAAGGAAAAGAAAAGAATAGTATAAACTCTTACAGACCTATCACCCTTCTCCCGATTCTAGGAAAATTATTAGAAAAACTGTTAGTCCAAATAGTTAGCTTCACTCTAAATAAACAAAATGTGCTTCATCCCCACCAGTTTGGTTTTAGAGAAGACAAATCAATCAACCACGCCCTGAAGTTGTTGGATGTCATCGAAGATGCCAAGATACGAGAACACTACGTCAGAGTTATTTCACTAGACATCCAAGGCGCGTTTAATAACTTAAAATATGACATAATAAGAAAAGAATTAAGAAAACTCTACACGAAATCCAACATTTCAAAAACATTAGAAGACATCCCATCTAATCGCAAAGAGGCAATCCAAACTAGAGAGGGACCAGAACAAAACAAACGCAAGACTGTCTACAAGGATCGAACACATCTCCTTTTTTCTGAAATATTGTCGCAATGAAATATTGAAAACAGATTGGCCTAAATAAATTCATTTACTGGCTTTCTTTGACGATTTCGCTTTTATCCTAAGTGGGAGAACTCGCCGGGAATTGGAACACCACATAAGTTTAGCCCTCGAAACTTTTAAGATTTGAACTGAAAAAATCAATTTAATATATCAATAGAAAAATCACAATATTTGTTAATAGGTAAACTGTCCAGGGACCCAGCCGTCAAATGGAACTCCCAACCAATAAAAAGAACAACATCTCTAAAATAACTGAAAGTTATACATTTATACCCGGGAGTTATACATCCATACTTGGGAGTTATTTGATTAAAAATTAAATTGAATTTCACACATTCAAGAGCAAGGGTCTAAAGCAGTCAGTCAGAACCTACAACTCTGTCGTAGCAGGGTCAAGATAGGGGCTACAACAAACATTCAAAAGAATACTCTACCAAACAGTACGGAGAGGATGCTCCTTTATGGGTCTAGTGCTTGGGCTCTTTCTGTTTCTCCCAGATAGGAAAAAAAGCTGGCCTCAATTCAGAGAAGTTTTCTCCTTTATATTACCTGCTCTTACAGAAACTCCAACAGCAGCTCTGCGAACTATTACATGTATCATGTCATTACATCTTAAAACACAACAAGACGATATTTATATCAAAGTCATATGTCTGAGAAAGAAAATAGAATTTGAAGGTCTCTCCTATCAGCTAAAGGATTATGAAGAAAAAAATCAAGAGTCTAACCACCCAACCTTCATTATTTAATAACATAAATCAATTATCAACAATAGAGCCCTACGAAGAGGACAACAGCCTCATGTTCTTAACAGATGGTTCCAAAACAGATAAGAGAACAGGGTGCTCTTATTGCGCATTTTAAAACGGCATCAAAGTCTTGGAATGGAAGGGAACATTAGAGAACTTCCACACAGTGTTTCAGGCTGAATTTAAGGGGCCTAAAAGAAGCGATCATAAGGGCAAATAAAGAGAACGAAATAACTAAAATTTGGACAGACAGCCTATCGAGTGTAATGGTAGTGCTTGATCCTCATCAACTTGACCGAGACATCCAGTCCCTTCTTGCACAGAATCGAAATATTCTGGTTAGATAGATCAAAGCCCATGTTGGCTATCGGGGTAATGAAGAAACCGATTCTCTCGCAAAAAACCCATCACAGAAGGCGTTGTAGTGGAAGTTCTAAAGCCTCGATGCGAACTTAAACAACATTTACACGAATTATTTCTAAAAAAAATTGCAAAATCTTTAGGATATTGAAAACACTGGAAGTTCTTTTCATGCAGTGCTCAAAACAGTTCACCTAAAACCAGTCTTTTGAACACGTGAAGAAATTCTGTTTGCCATAGGACACGGTCAAATCCCTTCATTCCTTTACCGGTTCCATTTATCGGATAGTGACTCTCGTGCCTGCGGAGAAGTCGGCGATCTTATCCACCATGCGACATCTTGCTCATTGACCCTCTCTTCGCGTATTGGGAAACCTTTTACTTCACTGGAAAGCCTGTGGTACCAAAGAGTTCTTGAGAATCCGAATTCAAGAAAAAGAATAATAAACATTCTTAAATTCATAATAGACAATGAGAACATAATACTACTGGAATAACTACTGAAATACCTTTGAACAATAATTCTAACTTTTCCTGCATTCAATACTCTAAACATACTAAATCCTCCCTTCCTCATAATTATTTAATAGTGATCTACCTATTCCTTGAATTCCCCATTTAACAAGCAATGTTTCCCCATCTTTACTACGTTACTAAAAAACCTGTACATTGATGTAAGCTTCTTCATGTTGTTCATAATTATCTTAATTCATAATTTTTCTTTCATTCACACCATGATAATAAAGACATTGTGTAGGTAACTTTATTTTGTTGTCAATTCTATGTGTAAACACCAGTTTTGTAATTTCTTCACTTGTCAATCTTCTGTATGATGATTTTTTTGCAGCTCAATAAATCCACCTACACCTATACCAAATCGGATAGGAGCCACATGAGCTCTAGAGACGGCGGTGTGGCCTGGTGTTAAAGTGGAATTGGGATTCAAACCAGGAGCCCTCCGGCCCCGAAGCCGAGATCCTACCACTGGGCAACCGCTGCCCGATTTTAGAATAGGAATATGGTAAATGCACCAGAAGAACGAACGAGATCGCTTTGATGTGGTAAATAAAATGATGAACGACGGTCCGCGTTTGAGTGAGTGTTTTTTGTTTATGATCATTTCGATTTTATCATATAAGAGAAACCCAGTGACCCATGGACCTTGCGCAAAATAGCGCTTGGACTCTGAGGAGTGAGCTCTATGGTGTACTGATTGTGTAAGTTTTAGTGATCCGTGACTGCGTTATTGGATTGAAAACGAAATCTTCTGTGTGGTGAACTTATCTAGGATAAAAAGTAATCTAAGGGATCTAGTTTAAGTGATCTAATGGATTTTGCTGTAAGTTTCCATTGAGAGAGCAGTCCCAGCGTAATTTCAGGTGAGAGCAAATTTTGTTTTATTTGTGTTGAGATTAGTAATTTGTTCTACGAGTTTCGATTTATTTCATTTTCTTTGAGGGGATTATTTTCTCTATGAAAGCAAGTTTGTTCTCTTGCGTTAAAAATTAATTTCGTGCGCTCGGATTAATTTCATTTCCCATGAGTTAAAGAATAATTTAGGTTTCTGTTTCTATGAGTAGTTTCGCTTTAGTCGAATTCAGAACAGTTTTGTTTTGTAGCAATTTTTTGTTTGAGAATGAAAATGTCGATAATTGAAAATTTACAAAAGGACGAGATAAGATTTGTTGTCGAGGAACTTGGCTTAATAGTCCCGGAGGGTACTAAAACTGTCGATTTAAAGCATTTAATAAAAGACAGCGATGCGTTTAAAAATGATACCGAGTCAGTAAAAAGTATCGTAGATCAAATGTGCGAGTGGGAGAAAAACCAAAAATCTGAAAATGAGTTTAAAATTGAGTTAGAGAGGATTAGATTAGAGCAAATTAAAACAGAGAATTATCGCAATTGGAAGCTAAAGGACACAGTGAGATTTCCCTTGATAAGTTTACCAAAAATTCTACTTTAGGAATTACAGTCCTTCTTTTGTAAATTATATCCTCTTTCGAAAAGTGTCCTCCTACATGTCCTCCTTTTCGATATCCAAAATTAGAAGACTGAATGTATATTTAAAATCTGAAAAATTAATATATTGGGAAAATAAACACGTTGAAATTGATAAAAGATGGGTGAAAATATTCAGCAATTTCAAAAATGGACATATTGCACTTGAAAATTTATTTATTATTATTCTATCTATTTTATGTTTCCTTAGAGCTAATGCAGCAGTTGAAAGGGGTTTTTTCCATTTTCTAATCATTTTTTGCCGAGTGAGGAATCGAAATTGAATGTTGATAGTCTAGCTACAACTCTTGCCGTAAAAGTCAACATGAAGGATATTTCTTGTTCAGCTTTATCCAATATACACCCCCTGCTTGCTTCGCTCGCTCGCTGCACAGTTATGCATTTCTGCTATTCATAGGAAATTATATATATATATATATATATATATATATATATATAATGATTTTCGTGGTTGCAGACATTGAAATAAACAGGCCGAGCAAATAACTACTTCTTATTTCATTATCAAACTATTTAAGTAAAATATAGGAGAGTGGTGGGAATACGTGCAGTGATACCGTTTAGGTTACAAGTAAAAGTGAACAGCAAAATCCCTATATTCTCTCAAATAAGGGAATAACATATTGACACGTGATCAAAGTGAAGGGAATATTGGGTATTTTTTAATAAACTACGTAAGCGTCTCAGGGAAAAAGTCTGGTGCCAAGGAGGCCTCGTCATGATTTTCTGTGGACACGTGAAAGCGATTAAATATTCTTTTAGTAATAAATATGCCAAACGCGCGAGAGATTTAATATGCCTCCAGCGCGGGAAAAGAACGAAACTGGAGTTTTAGAAGATTTTGGAATACATTAAGATTTTAAAATATATAATATTAGAATTTGAAATAAAATTAAGAGAGATTATTACACACACACACACATATATATATATATATATATATCTTTAGTAATTTCAATTCATTAGATTTTATTTAAAATTGATGTATTGTTCAAATAATTACTTTTTACTATAGAATTTAATTCTTGATATGTTTTGTTTACTTTATTTCTGTATGATTATATACTAGTTATAATTGGATTTATATTTTATATATATATATATATATATGTCAGAAGGAAAATTGAATAATAATATATATAATTCTAAGATGTGTAAAAATAAAAAGTATTTACATCAATCAGAAATCAATCATTTAAAACTTCTTTCCATACACAATTGACAATATTTACACAGTTTTATTTCCCTAGCTTCATTCCACCAAAATTTTAAACATACCCTATTTTCAATTAAATGTTGCCGAGTAAAGCTTCTCCACATGTTACACACTCACTCCAATTATTATTTAGCCAAGAAAGATATAAATTTTATCTCTGGGCAGTTATTTGTGTGTTAAACATCAGAAAATTTAAGTTGTCGAAGAGATGATACAACCTATTTTGCAATCTTTTACTTAAAAAAGGACCATTTAAAGAGAAAAGTGAGATGAAACAAGCTTATATTAACTATTCAAAATTGAAACCAAAATTATTATGTATTTTCAGCTATTTAAATTGATAAGATCCTAAGTTGACTCACGTTCTGTTGCTGAGGAAGCTTCTCCACATGTACATAGACTCACTCCAGTTAACATTTAGTCAAGAAAGGTAGAACATTTTTTTCTGGGAAGCCACTTTTGCTTTTTAAAACTCGGAAAATGTGAGTAATCTAAAGATAAAAAAGCCCATTCCTCAACCTTTTAGCTAAAAAGGACACAATGAGGAGACATTCATTCGTTTGCCTAATCGAAACTGCAAAGACTTAAACTTATTTTGTACAAACTATTTAACTAAAAAAAATTGATCAGAATTTCCGACGATGTAAGCAAACCAAATTTACGAGCTGTTATCAAACGGCGATTAAGAAATTCGACCCTTTTTCTGACGTCAAGTAAGATATATATATATATATATATATATATATATATAATGTGATAATTTAATTTTTTAACTTTCCTAAATAATCTTAACGACACCTCATTTTAAATACTTCTACTTTCATCATAATTAACGGACTACAATTTTCTTTACAAGTCACGAGGTTCTAAAAGGGAAAATTCCCTATTCTGAGTACTTAAGCGTTCTGCGCATTCATTTCTGCCTTTTTCACGCCGAGATGTAAGCTTTCAACAACAACGCGCCGCGCGGGCGTAAAAACTTCTAAATTCTGTTCATGGAGCTACGTAAAAACTAAGTGCTTTACCTATGAATAATAACGCCTGATGCCTAAATAAAAGAAGATCTAAACAAAATTCGTCTCTTCCTTGATGAAAATGGACTGCCTTTCACTTTTTTAAAGCCAGATGCTACATATATATATATATATATATATATATATTCTTCTTTCTAAATTCTTTCATTTTAGTGTAAATTACCCTGTTTGTTTTCTCAACAATAACAGTAATAGGGATGGTTTGTACAACAAGATTAATTTAACCTGGCTAAAGCTTGTCCACAGCCAAGCTGCAATTTTAATTGTTGAAAACTCCGTTTACTTGGTTTGCCTATTTCAATACTTTTGATAACAACAGAGTTTTTTTACTTGTTGACATATAATTGCTTAAACTTGATTTTTAGTTCATGGTAACTTTAGTATTTTCAAAATTTTTTAGATTTTATTTAAAATTGATGTATTGTTCAAATAATGACTTTTTAGTATAGGATTTGATTCTTGGTATGTCTTGTTTACTTAATTTCTGTAAGATTATATACAACTTATATTTGGATTTATATTATATATATATATATTGATAGATAGATTGTTAGAACATGCATGATACATTGAAAAAAATATTAATTTAGCGGCAATAACTCATTTAAATAATAATTACTAGCATAATTACAATTTAAATTGTTGCAATGAATGATATTTTTCTTTTATTTACAGTGTTTTATTTCTTCAATTTATTTGTGTCCCCTTTTTCCTTGTAAAAATTTTGGTTACCTTACCCTTGGGCTTGTGGGTAGAAAGGAAACTAAAGAGTCAGTTAATGCTCAATAAAAAGCGTTAGACCCTTAATATTATAGGTAATTTAGATCTAAATTAGGCTCGAGATGGAAATAATTACTATGAAGCTAATTCCTTCTGAAATAGATTCTTTGGGTCCCTCTGTACTTCTCCTGAAAAATCCCCCAAAATCCTCCTTTGGCAACATCCATAAATTTTGAATAAACGTCCGCCATTTCCCCCCAAAACGCCATAACTCAGCAATGGACAATCATATAGAAGTCGGTGTAAAACGTTTCTGCTTTGGAAGTAGAAATCATTATTGCAATAAAAAGTCTAAAATAGAGAGTTTATATAATTATATTAACATAAAATAGGTTTTAAAACATACAAAAACAGCAGTTTCTCATTGATGAGTTGTAGAATTTAGTTTTGAATTACATAGTTTATTTTAATTTTTTTAAAAAGAATTTATCAAATTCTTTCGACAAAAGAAAAATTTTCGGCTTTGCTGAATAATTTAGGCTGGTATATTTCCTACATAACAGCACAGCATACCCCCGAACTCGGAGACTAAACGGCTCCCTGTCGGTTGGATGTGTATGTATGAAACTTGATTGAAAAGCAAAAGCAAAAAAACTATGTCAGGAGATATGAAGACACATATTAGGGAACTTAACTATACATAAACAGAGAAGAATAAAATGATACATAGAGAGTTACAATCCGAATATAACATAAAATATATACAAGAGGAGTCATCAGATATGTGCAGTGAAGGGTTGATTGTTACCTCAAGTTACATTGTTTCATACAGTTGCAGCTCCATGATTCGTGTCTGTTAGTGTCGTTCGATGCGACAATGAAGAGGAATAGATAATGCATATCAACCGGTTACATTGATGATTATTATCGCAACCATCCGAAAAATTGTGGGACTGGTTTTTGTGTTCTGTCTTGCTGCTTTTACTTAGGGATCGCTGTAGTACTAACTGAGAATTGTTACTTTAGGGTTAACAGCGATGTGAATGGTGAATTTTTCAAGTAAATTACGAAAGAAGATTTGTTGTTGGCTGGTTGCTGTTCTTAAGGTAGTGTGTTCTGCTACTCGATTAGGTATTCATCAAATTTCTGGTTCCGGGAGGTGAATCTTTAGAAGTGTCTATTTGTAGGTTGGAGTCTGACGGTGTTCTATTTTGGCTTTTAATTAGGTCTTCGTTAGTCGCTAGGAATTCGACTATACGATCTATGTTTCGTCTTGAGAGTTTGCTGGATAGGGCGCTCTTCCACCAATGGACTATGGATTGTGGACTTGGTTCCTTGAGGTGATATAATAAAGTTAGTGGGCATCTCGTTGCGTAGTGTAAGGGATTTCATATTTCCACACTTTCGCAGTAGTCTGTTGAATGGATACCGAATATTTTTAGGAAACTGAGGAAGAGCCCATGGCCAGTGACGAATTGGATGCATTCTCTGGATCAGTACAGCTTGTTTGTTTGATATTTTCTGTATAATGCTGTTAACCGATCTGCCAGTCTCCCCATTATCCCACTCAGCTTTCTAACGCGAGAGGGAGAGCTGTAGTAGTTGGTTCTTGAAGTAACTTTTGGGAATGAAATCTTGGCTAGTGTTCCATCCGTGGTTGACTCCTTCGCAAGGGGATCTGCTGTTTAATTGCCTTTTATGCCTATATGCGCTTTAACCGAGCCGGGCCTGATTCTGGTATTTCCTAGAAGGGTCATTTGGGCCTCTTGAATGATTTTGCTCTTTACATAAAGGGATTTAAGAGCTTGGAGGTAAGACTCAC
>BGPR01028253.1:0-13570 GCA_013235015.1 Araneus ventricosus | reverse complement strand
TGTAAATGATTATTTAGAGAAAAATAATACCGACCGAAATTGCGAATCAACTATGAAATTGAGTATGGAAGAAAAATGGTTGAAATTTTTTGCAGATACAAAGTATATTGATCGGAAATCATGTCTGACCACAGAACTTCCGACTAAAGATAAATATTTTTTGGCTACAAAAAACAGACTCCGTTTGCAGACAAAATTTTTTATTAATATTGTTTTTGCAGGAAATCAATCCATTGTCCAGTATTTATCTGTTCATAAAGACTCTTTCAGTAAAACGCAACCAACAGACGCCTCGAGGAAGCGGTTGTCGGTGATTGGCTTAAGATGATGACATTCCAAGCTTTATAACTTGGTAAATTTTAGTCTAGTCGAACCTAAAATCGAGCCTATCTTTCCAACCCGGTTTTTGGATTTAAAAAAATAACCGGTTTAAACCGGGGCAAAAAATAACCGAAACAACCGGTTAACCGAAACAAAAAAGAACCGGTTTTCGGTTTAAACCGGTAGGTTTTTCCCATCCCTACCACTACTACTCTATCCGAGGCCCATAGATTGGGAACCTCTGGCTTAGAGTGTTAAACGGATTTTTATTCAATAATACCGTTTGTTATATTTATTTATATTGTGGGAATCAGCGCCAGGTAATGCTGGGGGGAAACCATTACCAAAACAAATGTAATCTGGAAGGAAGAATGATAGTCTGGGATGTGCCGGGACAATGGAATTCAACGTAAACATAACATAATAAATACGAAGTGTATTTCCTGTGCAAATATTTGCCTGCTGTGTAAACAAATGCTTATTAAGCGGAAGGTATTAACTTCGCCTCGTGCTTGATATTGATTTGTTCGAACATAACGTTCTAAGCTGTTTGTTATAATGGCCTCTTCATTTTTGTATTAATAGAACTTATCTCTTCTTATTTTGTCTCCATAAATTAGCGATGTTTTTTGTAGTATAATTTTCATATCTGTGTAACCCCTTTCTACTTTCTCGTATACGAAGTATACAAAGAGAAAGTATTGTAATCGTCAAAACATTCGAACTCGAGATTTTGACGAATCTCCACGTTTTAGACCTCCCTGAGTCCGAAAAACACAATTTGGGAATTATGTCTGTCTGTGAACACGATAACTCGAAAACTATTAGAGCTACGGGGATAAAATTTGGTATGTGGTCTTTACACATAATTTGTAGGTTTCCATTAAATTTTGGACAAAATCCATCCACGGGAAGTCTGTCTGTATGTCCGAAGTCATGTGAGCACTATAACTCAAACACTTGAATAGCTAGGTGGATAAAAACTTAGTACACAGTTTTATCGTCATAAATGTAGGTCCGTATAAACGTTTGGGCCAAATCCATCAACGGGTTGACTGTCTGTCGGTCTGTATAATCACATACTTGTATCTCATAAGCCCTTTGGCTTAGATAAATAAAAATTGATATCGCGGATGCTAACATTAATTATAGATCTGTGCCCAATTTTCATCTCAATCGGTTGAAAGACAGGTGTTCAAATTGCATATTTAGTTCAAAATGCACATTACGACTGTGTGTTGGCGAGCGTTTCGCTTATTTTACCCAAGTGAGTATGGTTGGCGTTTGACCTTGGCGGAAATTGAAGCGAGCTGCAAACACGCGCTTCGGAAATTATGGCAATCCCCAAAACGAAGCGTTTTGACATTCTCCAGATGGACTCTTGTGATTACCAGAGGTGTAGTGAAATGTTGTGCGATATCTATAGTAAGATTTCGTACTCAGAAACGTTAAGTAAAGTTCTAGTTCCTCAGCGCGCGTAAAAATTGAGAACATACGCAATTCTTTTTTGCAAAATATTAAGCTTCAAGAATTCATGAATTTGATATGTTTCATTGTAAATCACCATTCATAATTTTTTTTCTCAAAGTAACCAGGCCTTGGGTAAATACCCCAATAATATTTACCTACCCACTGAGTGTTTACCCACCCCACATTACTTTTCGTATGCGAGAAAGTTTCGGGGAGGCCACTCCCACTGGTTTCGAATCATCGCGTCATCAGATAATATGTTGCGTTTGAAAATAACTTTAATTGGTTGGATGGCATCAATTGTACTAGATTTCTGATTAGATTATTTTGTATTTCTGTACCTTATGTTTGAACGTATAAATGACTGTAAAACCTTGTGTCAAAGTTCTAAGAACAATCAGAGCAAATATTTATGAAGAGAAACTGAAATTTCCAATGACAGCATCATATTACTGCATCGACAATATTCACAAAGCAGGTGTGCAAACATCAGATCTTTTATATTACCATTTTTACATTGCCATTGAAGTGGAGAAACATGCTAGAGCATAACATAATGTCATCTAGTTACAGAGATTGCATAGGAATATTGGTCATCAAGCTGACTTTGGAGGAGAAAATGAGAAGTGAATGTGAAATTGAAAAATGAAATTGTGAAGACTGGTTTGATTACAGTATATTGTATTATTCACATAGAAAAATAGACATTTCAAACAGTATATTTATATCACTAATTGCAGAAGGGGAACAAGTCACAAGATACATAATTTTCAGGAAATATAAAAATATATTAACTATCGTTGTTGGTGAAGCGAAAATCATTAAAAAAAAATTCTAAAAATTTGAGGCTGTCTATTTGATTAAAAACCATAACCACCATTGTTTTCAAAAGCTTTGTCTTGGACTTTGTTAAAAGGTTCTAAAATAAATACTATGAATTACATATGAGAAAACGCTTTAATCGCAGATATTTAAAAAATTTTGAAAATGTATATTTACATCAAACAACAGAACAGTAAATCCAAATTAAATTACTTCAAGTGGAGTTGAGTTGTAGCTGGTATTACGTAAACAATCTCCCGCCTTCCAATTTGTGGGGTACTTGGAAATTGCAACAAGAAGTTATAAATCGAGTCTATTGGGAATTTTAACACGACGACCAGCTCTAGTGACAACATCTGGGACTATTTTGATTGAAGAAGATGTCCATTAAATCCAAATTAAATTACTCTAAGTGGAGTTGAGCTGTGTTCTCTCCCGTTTCAAAGGATCCATAGTATTAGTAGTATCCATAGTCGTATACAGGACTCCACTTTGTTAAAAGGTTCAATAAATACTATGGATTAAATATGAGAAATCGCTTTAATCGCAGATATTTACAAAATTTTGAAACTGTATATTTACATCAAACGGCAGAACAATAAATACAAATTAAATTACTCCAAGTGGAATTGAGTTGTGTTCTATCCCGTTTTAAAATATCCATATTGTTTATTGAACCTTTTAACAAATACTATGGTTTAAATATGACAAAACACTTTAATTGCAGATATTTACAGAATTTTGAAACCGTATATATTTACATCAAACGTCAGAACAGAAAATCCAAATTACATTACTCCAACTGGAGTTGAGTTAAGTTGTAGTTGGTATTACGTAAACGGACTTGTTCCCCTGCTGCAGTTATAGATTCATTTGATATTTTAGTTTTAAAATGTTTGTTGAATATTTCTTAGACTCAGCCATATTCATACATTTATATCCCTCCTTGGAATACCTCAAGTATGCGTCTGAAAAGCCGCCGGGTAAGTAAGCAGGTTCTCGCTATATTGGACGGTAATAAAATGGTGATGTGGTTGAATTGGCAACATCTCCGATTACTGGACGTATTTCCTACGGGATGGGTTGCTGCATGGTCCGGTGATGGCCAGTTTGCAACTGTCCACAGTATCCGTGTTAGAATCGCTGCGACCCTATCATTCAGTAACCTGGGTGCTAATACATAGTGGGGGTTACCGTTTATGGTTACTGATACATTTACACAATATTTTGCTTATATATACAGTATTACTGATTTATTTTAAAGAAGAAATTTCTCTAAAATAAATTATTACTATTTTTCCCGCAATTAAATCGAGAAAATCCATTCTCACATGATACACATGAAACGTGCCGCGCCCATATAATTCTGCCATCGATTTCACGCTTTGCTTGCGAGAAAACAGACGTGACGTCAGACCATAGAGTAGGACAGTGAGAGGCTAGATGTTAGATGACATGCGCATTACCATTTGCCATGTGACTCTTAACTGACTCAATTCCTCAAACGGGTGAATGAAATTTTATTTACAAACAACAGTCTATTGAACCAAAAGCGGAAATTAGCCGAACATCTAGATCACAGAATATAATATACTAGCAGTACGCGCACGGCGTTGCTTGTGGAATCAGGACTTCAAAAAAGTGGGTGAAGAAAATGCCCACAATGGCACGAAAAAGTTTTCAAAACAAAATCAAAACAAAAAATACACATTATTGATATTCCCGCTTATTTTTCTTTGCGAATGACGTCACCTGCCGCGAAGAAGGTCACGTTGCAACAATGCATTCTGGGATGATCCGGAGAAGGTCTCGCTGTTAAACCTCGCTACGAAAACACTGTATGAACCGATCAGGGAAAAATTAATTTAAAAAAAAAAGAAAAAAGATATTTTAACAGTTCTTGTTTTAAATCCGACAGAAACGTTCCATTTATAAGCTGAAAAAAATGAAAATTATAGAGATGTTAGAACGTCAGATGCGATAATTTAAAGTAATCTTTATTAAAAATTACCATAAAAGTGACTATTTTTCAAAAATTTCTCAAAATCCAGTAAATCACGTAAGACGTACGGAATAAACTTCATTAGAACGGAAATCGTTTGTTCTTTCCAATGGTGTAACTGTTTCTTTCGTACAATTATTCGAAGCCATGCTATTGAGAAATGAGTGCGAAAAATCACCCAAAACAACACAAAATATTAAATAAAAAAATTTCTGGATTAAATTTCAAAATTTCGGCTTCGAGGTGCATTGAGTCACCATTACGACGACCTGTGTGTCAAATTGCATGGCTGTAAGTGCGTTAGATTCGTCTGGACATCGCAGACAAACACACAAACATTGCCTTTTATAAGTATAGACTAAAAATAATAAATGAAATTAGAGGCACAGAGAGACGTGCAAGCTGGGCATTCACGACAAAGAAAGGCTAAGCCATTTGTCCCACCCAATGGCTTGTATTCCACTCATTTTAATCGGGCTATTTATCTCTGTTCCAAACTGTAATTTCTGGAAAGCTGGAATTTTGGAATTTTCGTGAAGGTCGAAAACCTATGAAATTTGGAGCAAATGGATTCGAAGTGGTGGAATTCCAAAGAACTCAAAATCCAAAACTCCAACAGCCGATTCCAATTTGGACCTCGATGCGAGGCTAGCGGGAGAACAATGGATCTGCCTACATTGGCACCTCGCGTCGAGGCTAGAAATGAAACTCGAAATCCCCCGTGTAGGGGAGGAGGAGTGACGGGTGAGAGGAATTCTGCGACTTTGAACGTTGTCTCAAAACTGTTGGCATTAGAATTAAATTCTTCTCAACTTCAGAATAAACAGGTTGACGCCATCTTGTACACTGGGAAATGTAAATAAGCTGTTGTCAACAATATGACGCTGCTTTGACGTCATCGGGTGAACAGCCAATTAGATTTTTCACTGTAGTTTCCAGTATGCAGAATGGCATCAGTAATATGCAAATCGTCCAGGAGGGAGTATATAAATATTGTATAGCAACGGATTCGGAAACCCTCCGCGCTTTTGCGCATGCGCCGGGTGGAGTTATTTTCATCTAAATAGGGGGGAAGTGAAGAATGGAAGGGCGATGTTTACATTTTGCTGAGTGCGATCTAACAAAGAACTCCGGAAATGCGCTCATATGACTCATTGCCTGACACCCAGAATTAAACTTACCCAAAATTTTTTTGGCGAGAACATGTTACTTCTTAGCAAATATTAATTAAATTTATTTTTTTCTTTTTAATCGGGCACTCTCTAAGTTCCATTTTAAATGCAAAATTGTTCTGATAAGGCCGTCATTCTGACGGCATTTTCCAATACTTCGCAAGCTCAACGGTTGTCGGTTGGCTCAATAAATTTTTTATGCACATTTTCAAGTCATACATTTCATTTGTCTCGAGATGATATTGACCAGCGAACAAGAGAGAGCCTTCTTCTTTTTCTTCCTTGGCAGGAACGTCAATACTTTTGAGTTTTCCCTCTATTCCCATTAAACTTTCTAAACCTTATTCGCTGCTTTCTTCTCTCGAGGGAACAACCTCATGTGTGTTTTATTCCGCATTATTCGATAGCAAAATAACATAAAGCGCTATCTAAATTTCCATATCCTTCGCAAAGATCAACAATGACAAATGGGAGCGAAAATGGCCAGGGATTCTCCTGATCCCAACGGGAGCGGGAAAAGGACATAGATGCATAGCTTCCTCAAGGTCCTCGACATATTTTCTTTCGAAAAGCATTTCTCTGTTCTAGCATCGACCACTTCCTGTTAGGCATTGACCCACATTCCGCCAGCAAAATCAATCTCGACTTCGTTTGCCACAGATTAACGTACCAGTATGCTTCCTTCGTTTCATTCATAAAGCTTATTATCACAGGGGCATAGAAAAGTTTTTTCTTGCAGATCTAGATAGGTTGTTGTGTTGCGTAATAATATGTCTGGTGTTAGGAAAGAATTTGTCATTGCTTTTATAGGGAGATTTATATCTGTTTAGAAATGCTGGAGGAAATTTAACCAACCAACGCTAAATTACTTTTGAAGAAAAAAAGAGGCTTTTGTGTTGTATTGTGGTTTTCTCTTACCTGGTTGATTCATCACTTTTAAAAGTACAGTTAACCTTACTCCAGATCCCAAATGGCACACTATATTGGCTCAATATTTATTAAACTGGACAAATCAATATTGGCCCACAATATTGATTTACAATATTGTGGCAAATAAATGTAAGACTTTTCCCATACTTCTCAATATTAGTTTACAATGATATTGTAGCAATAGTTTCCGATATTATACAACCCTGGTTTCAATATTGTACAGCATGGATTTCCAATATTGTTTGCCACAGATTAAGCGTACCGAGCGTGTTTCATTCTTAAAACATTATCACGGAAATTATGAAAGTTTCTTCTTGCAGAGATGAATGGGTTGTTGTGTTGTGTAACAATATGATTATTAGGAAAAGAATTTGTCTTCCTTTTTTAGAGATTTATATCTGTTTAAATGCTGGAGGAAATTTAACCAACCATCGGCTAAGTTACTTTTGAAGAAGAAAGAAGGCTTTTGTCCGTTGTATTGTGGTTCTCTTACCTGGATTGATTCCAATAAAATTTTTTAAAAGTACAGTTAACCTTCACCAGATCCCAAATGTATAAATTGCTCAATATTGTGGAAACTGGAAAAATCAATATTGTACAATGTTGAAATTTAATATTGTGACAAGTAAAATATAAGACATTCCCCATATTATTTCAATATTATAGGTTACAATATTGTACAGCATGAACTCGATATTGGCCCTAGTTTCCAATATTGTACAACATGGATTCCCAATATTATTTTACAGATTAAGCGTACCGAGCGTGTTTCATTCATAAAACCGTATCACAGGGGATATGAAAAGTTCTTGCAGAGATGAATGAGGTTGTTGTGTTGTGTAACAATATGAAGCTGGATTGTTAGGAAAGAATTGTCTTTGCTTTTATAGGGGAGATTTATATCTGTTTAGAAGTACTGGAGAAATTTAATAACCATCCTTTAAGTTACTTTTTTGAAGAAAGAGGCTTTTGTTATTTGTAGTAGCGGTTCTCTTATAGTTGGTTCAATAAAATTTTAAAAGTACAAGTTAACCTTCTCGAATCCCAAGTAGCACACTAAATTGCTCAATATTGGCAAAACTGGAAAAATCAATATTGTACAATGTTGATTTACAATATTGTGACAAAGTATAGACTTTTTCCCATATTGTTCAATGTTAGGTTACAATAATGTGTACAACGTAGTTTCAAATATTATACAACCCTAGTTTCCAATGTTGGCCTTACAGCATGGATTTCCAATATTGTTTGCCACAGATAAGCGTACCAGGCGTGTTTCATTCATAAAACATTATCACAGGGGATATGAAAGTTTCTTCTTGCAGAGATGAATGGGATTGTGTTGTGTAACAATATGACTGGATTGATGAGGAAAGAATTTGTCTTTGCTTTTATGAGGAGATTTATATCTGTTTAAAATGCTGGAGGAAATTTAACTTCAACCATCGCTAAGTTAGTTTTGAAGAAGAACTTGTCGTTGATACTGTGTAAGTTCTCTTACCTGGATTGATTCAATAAAAATTTAAAGGCTAGTTAACCCTCTCCAAATCCCAAGTAGCACACTATTGCTCAATATTGGCAAATTGGAAAAATCAATATTGTACAATACTGATTTAGAATATTGTGACAAAATAAAATGTAAGACTTTTCCCATTGCTCAATATTGGGTTACAATATTGTACAGCGTAGTTTTCGATATTAACAACGTAGTTTTCAATATTGGCCACAACGTAGTTCCCGATATTATACAACGTAAGATTTCAATATTGTACAACGTAGACTAATATTATTTAATGCATTTCCCAATTCTATTTGTATTTAATTTATACTTTTTTTACCTGCTGTTACCACTATGTTAAAACAATACTATTTCCTACACAAAATATACTTTTAATTTAAAACTATTTTACCTACCTTTCAAATTATTCGACTGCAAGTACTAAAATCTGAAACATCACACAAAGTGGTACAACTCAAATTGTTCTTCGAGTCACGTAGTAGTGACATAAGTGCAAACTATTTTAGAAATATACTCAAATAAGAAAATGTTTGTGAGTCAAGCTTCGTTTAATGATTGTATTTTACTCTCATTATCATTGCTTAAGGCCTTTAAATCATTTTCGATCTGCAAAAAACTGCACCAATCTTAAAACTTTCAGAGAAACTGCAAACCCGTATATACAGAGGTTACGCCATTAATACATAGCGAGCAAAATTAAAAATCGCGTTCCCACAGAAGTTAACTGGGAAAAAATGTGTTAGTTATAAGTTCCGGATTAAGAAAGTATGTATATTAAAACAAACAAATGGTTTAATTAAAGGAAAGAAAATTGGTAATGCTAGTGAGAGGATTTTAGTACTATTTAACAAAGCTGGGCCTTAATTACAGTACTGTTTTAAGCTGGTGATTATGCATTGGGGCACTGATTGACGCCATTCTTTAAAGAAGTTTCTCGGAAAGGAGCGCAGAATTTTTCCAGTACACTCTCGCAAAGTGTCTATCCTTTTCCTTCATTTGGGCCAATTTAAATGGCAAAACTAGACACTTCCTGTACGAATTTTAATAAATCGTTTTATCTTATTGTGGATTAACGGCCCTTTATCTTCTCTTCATTATCGCTCCTTTCACTGTCGGCTGACGTTACAAAAGTGAATTTTTTAATTTTTCAATCGTCATACTTGTTTGATTTTTTGTGGCTTTTTTCTAACATGCTGAAAGATCCTTCGCCGGCAATTGCGTTTGCAGTTTGTAAGATTTCTTTGGCGTCATTTTCAATATGGCAACGTTAGGGGACGTTCAGCCCAGCGTGCGCTTGTGTAAGATGCGTTGCTAAAATTCTAACGTTACTGGGAATAAATGAAGCAAATGAAATAACATACTTCGCTAAATCGAGGATGGAAATTTGAAGGCCATTCAAAGTTTGTGATGTTTCATGGAAACGAATCTCCTTTATAGACTAATTTAAAGAGCAAGGGATTTTAAAAGATATAAACGGGCTTTTAGGCTTCTTCCTCAATTTCCTTTTTGAGACTTAACCGTCACTCAATTTTCTTTTTTGAGACTCAGCCTTCCCACTCAATTTCTTTTTTGAGACTTAACTTCTTCCACTCAATTGTTTTGAGACTCAACTTCTTCCCTCTCAATTTCCTTTGAGACCTCCGCCTCAATTTCTTTTTTGGAACTCAACTTCTTCCTCTCAATTTCCTTTGAGACCTCAACTTCTTCCTCAATTCCTTTTGAGACTTCGCTGCCCTCAATTTCTTTTTGAGACTTAACTTCTATTTCCCTCAATTTCCTTTGGGAATTAACTTCTTCCCTCAATTTCTTTTTTTGGGAACAACTATTCCCTCAATTTCTCGAGATTCTTCTTCTACTCAATTTCCTTTCGAGATTAACTTCTTCCCTCGAATTTCTTTTTAAGACAAGCTTCTTTGCTCAATTTCCTTCTGAGACTACACTTCTTCCACTCAATTTCCGATAAATTAAAAAGTAGCTAATCAATAGTAATAAAAAATTTTCAGTATTAAACTATTAAGTAAGGTAATTTCCCCGAACAATTTTTTTTGCTTATGGTGTAGAAAAAAATTTGAAACCACGGCAGTGGCTAATGGATGAGGCGTGGTATACAATGGCTGAGGAGCATGAATCGGAGGAAGACAGTTATGGGATTCCATCATCTGGCTGTTCCTTAACCAGCTTGTTAAAACACTGGTAGGATGTTGTATTAGTAACTAATAATTGCTCTCTGCGGCAGAAAGCCGTTGGAAGTTTCATAATTTCCTCCAAACAATGAAACAGTGGAACACAATGTAGACATTTCCTCTAAAAATTCTCTGGTAACCTATTCAGCCTCTCCTATGTTAGACTATTGAAGCTATGCTAGACTTTCATCTAGGATTAGTGTTAGTTTTAGTTATATTAATGCCAGGTTTTAAGCAAAACAAGGACTATTTAGGATGGAACTCCCATTTTTTAACCACAAGGACACGATTTGGCGATACGTAATGGATCTTCGGGTGGGTGGAGCTGAACCTCCATTTGGCAAGACTTTACCACTAGGCGACTAAAATAAAATAATGATACATCCTTGTAGATATTTCTTCAAATGGCAATATTACTATAATAGCCCAGATCTGTCTCGGTAGCATCTGACGTCACCAACAATGAAACTCAGGTAGCCATAGCACTGCGAGAGATGTCGACAGCATTATTTCATCGTTAAGAGAACCTAATTTCGGTAATTATAAATTTAAAGAGTAATTGTCGTTCCTAATTTCAAATTTAATAGCTATGGAATAGCGAAATAAAATTTTCTATCGATTGATACAAACATCTCGCTATGGTCAATAGTTCGAGAAATTTTAAATTATATTGGCATATATTTTAAATTAATTTCCGTTTTTAATAAGTATTAAATTACGTCGGGCTATATCATGCGTGATATAGTTTGGAAACCACAATACATCTGATTATTTATTGCAATCGTGATGATATAATTTCAGAATATTTTTGGCACCGTCTGACTAACGAGGAGTACTTTATTTGGTTAGAATTTCGAAAATGCATTCCTTTACGGGGAATTTTAACTTTTGACTTACGTTCGACAATCTGAGAATTTCATGGTTATTATAACAAAATTGCAGACAACGAAAAAATACTTCACACGGAATGTTGTTCACCAAGAGGTTTTTTAGAATAAAGAAATAGCAAATAATATGTAAATAAAATTTCGCAATAACAAAACATGCTTGTTTTGTTGTTTTCAATCAATGTTAAACATTTCTGTAAACATTATCTATTTAAACACGTCATTTGGAAGGAAATCTCACTCAGATAAAGAGAGGCAATTTACACCCGTCATACATGACGTCAGAATTTGAAGTGAAATCTCTCGAATGAAGAGGCAATTTGGATCCTTTATACCATGGCGTCAAATTTGGAAAAATCTCTCGAATGAAGAGGCAATTTGCACCATCATACCATGACAGATACTCTAGTTTTCTATGTTTACTCAACTGAATGGTGAAATTTTTCTGTATAAAGAATATTTTAGTGGAATTTAAACAGAAAGAGGCACTATCATTATGTTTCAGAATCAATTTAAATCGAGGTTCAGTACTTCGATAAAAAAATATTATATTTTATAAAAAGTGGTTTTCTTTGTATGATAAATGATATACCGTTGTGATGTCGACAGAACGCCTCTTTGGAACGATCAACGAACTGAATCAGTTTAAATTACGATTGCACCGTGCAGTATGAAACTTTTTTGGAAAAAATGTTAAGATGGCCAGAACCATTGACACAGTTAATCCGTGCATTAATTTAAAATTAAAATCGATATATATAAACATAATAAAATTATTTTTTTGTAACGAAATATTTGTGTAACTGTTTTTTTTTTATGTCTATTTATTTGAAAAATTCTTTTTTCTTTTTTAAATTTTGGAAACCACTGGTGAAACCACAAATATTTTCTTTACCAAGAAACAATTCAGCTTTCTCTCTCAAAACTATGTACTGTGGCATTTTAACACAAGTCTTTTATCGTAAAAATATCAGAAAAAATGACAAATGGGACAAACAGCCTCTTTTCTTCTTTAAAAACTTTCTGGCATCCTCGAAAACACAAAACGTTCTTATTTCATCTTTTCGCGAAAAGAACTTTCTCAAAATTTTACCGTGTATATTTATTTCCTGCTTCTGGATTTTTAAGTAACATACCTCCCAGAAACACATTAATACTCACAAGTACTATAAACTTCATCCACTAACACAAAACAAAATATTAGAAAGGGTTTTTTTATATCAGTAATTCCACTTGTCCCTGCACTCCTGGTTAACTCAAAAGATGTATAAAACTATAAAAAAAGAAGGTACAAGCTTTCCTAGTTATTTGCTGGTACAGAGTTTAAGTAACAGTGAGAATGTTTTATTCTTTTAGCATCAGGATTCTTGAAAATCAATCGCATTATTTGGGTTGTACATAGTGCATCTAATTGGCGTTATATTGAGCGTTTATCATTATTTTCCGCAACTTCAGATTATTGCATTAGAATTCGTTTTTCATTTTAATATATATTTGCTAAACGTATAATTCAGTTGATTTAATTGTGGCGTTATGTTAGGCATTTATCATTATTTTTCTGTATGATTTAGCATTTTATTAGAATTCAGACACCATTGTATATATTTACAGCACACGTAATTCAGTTATTGGCGTTATGTTAGGCGTTTATCGTTATTTTCCTGTATGGTTATTTTTTGTTAGAATTCGTTTTCATTTAATATATGTATTTACTTCAAAGCTGTATAATTCAGTTATTTAATTGGCGTTATGTTAGGCGTTTATCATTATTTTTCCTGTATGATTACAGCTTTGTTAAATTCGTTTTTTTTTATTTTAATAACTAAAGCGTATAATTCAGTTATTTAATTATTCTCTTGGGCATTTATCATTATTTTTTGCAATATGAGTTACAGCATTTTTTTTTTTATTAAATTCGATTTTTTCATTTTAATATATTTACCTTTAAAGCGTATAATTCGTTATTTAATGGCGTTATGTTAGGCGTTTATCATTTATTTTCCTGTATGATTACAGCATTTTTGTTAGAATTCGTTTTCATTTTAATATATGTTACCTTCAAGTATATAATTCAGTTATTTAATTGGCGTTATGTTAGGCGTTATCATTATTTTCCTGTATGATTAGCATTTTTAAATTTGTTTTTCATTTAATATATGTTACCTTCAAAGCGTATAATTCAGTTATTTAATTGGCGTTATATTGGGCGTTTATCATTATTTTCCTGTATGATTGGCATTTTTAACTAGAATTCGTTTTCATTT
>BGPR01028252.1:0-13921 GCA_013235015.1 Araneus ventricosus | reverse complement strand
AATCTGACATCGGTGAAGCATTAAATGCCCTGACTGCTGGGGGGATTTCAACAGCTTCAGGTGCATGAAGGTTTGGACGGGGACGTCGCACAGTGGGATATTTGACGAATCTGGGCGGCCAAAATTATTTTTCGGTTTTAAACTAATTTAAACGTATTAGTTAGTAAATTAATGAACTTTTTGCAGAAAATATTGCTTTATAACTTAAAAATAATTGATATTTTATAACTTCATAGTTATATACAGGGTGGTCAAAGTAACTTGCCCTATTTAGAGGCTTCTGGGGCGCACTGCATTTAGAGTATCAAGACGAGATTTTGGCTCTAAGTATTATGGGATATGCGCATGCGATTTTATAGGTATAGAATGTACCACTTCTTATGGTTTCGGTTACAGTTAAAAATATTATAATTTTTTTTCAATGGCAACCAACACCTTAATTTTTTTTATTATTAATGAATATATCATCTTGATATTCTGAATGCAGTGCTGACCAGAGGCCTCTAAATAGACCCGGTTATTTTATGATCATACCTTGTACATTGAACAAAATTAATAATATTACATTAATTATATTTACAGAAAAGAAATGGGAAAAATAACAAATAATTGAATAAATGATAAAAATAATTGAATAATTGTGTAAAATATTAGTTAATAATTCATAAAGAAGGTGCGATTTATTCGTCTGATGATAAATCATTAATGTCATTATCTGTTTCTTCATGAGCGGAGTCCTTTTCATCAAGAACTTCAGAAGATTCCATTGGCAGGAACATCTCTAAAGTCTCTTTTAAGAATGCTTTTGACTTTTTCCTCATCGTGGGTCTCATACTCGTCAACACTGGGTCCGAACTCAAAAACAATCTTTTGAGAACATCCTCATAACAAGAAAGTCTGTAAAATTTTCGCACTCAATTTTGACGCAATGATCGGGAATGTTTGCTGCGTGCTTCCGCCGCTTCTTCTGACAATTGGCCTATTGGTAATATAGCATTTTCTATTACAATCGGACCATGAATTAAGATCTTGTGCATAGGGTACCATGGATATAATTGCACGTAGAGCTCAGATGTTTCTTCTGTATATTCTTTGAACTTTTGCAAATTAATCTTGTGGCCACTGGATATGGTTTCTAGAATTACTTTAAAACGATATATTAAAGTAATCCATCTGATCTTTAACTGAGATTTAAAATGGGAGAAATTGTGCTTTATTTTTTAAATTTCATCGTCATCAGAAGTATCACTTTGAAGAAGATAATTTTCGAGTTTCGTTTATCATGTATATTTGGCAAATTTTGTTGTTGCATAATGTTAAATAACTCTCTTCGAATCATTACTTTGACACCTGATGACCCTAGAGTAAAATAGAAACAAAAAAAGTGCATAGTAAATTTATGCAATTTAGATATCTAAATTTTAAACCGCTTTTTTTTAAAAAATCGCACGAGTGCGTGGTAACTTTTTACAAAAAAATAAGCAACTTTGACTCGATTTCTTTTTAGATAACTAAATGTTGATAAAGAACAATTTCAGTATTTTTTGCAAAATCCTAAAAAGTGATAAAATGGATTGAACGCAATGTTTTAAGAAATTTTTATAATTGATATAACTTTATTCTAATCAAAATGTCAGAAAATTACACACATATGATCGTTTTGAAAATATTCATAACAATTTTCTTTAAATTGCAATTCATATCATAAATAAGAGATTAAATGCAAAGTAATTGGAATGCCTACTGGAAAATTTGGAATGTTTCAGCAATGTTTGAAAACCCTTCATTTCAAAAGTTGGGCAAATCAGTGGCTAATTTAAACAAAAACACAAACATAAAGGTCTAAATTTATTAATCCAAAAAAAAATTTAGCGTGGAAATGTTTGGAAATATAAGAAAAATCTTCGAGATTTCGCAACATACAAAAAAATTTTTGAAAAAAAATGCGTTATTTTCAATTAATTTTGCAATTATTAAAACTAATTTTTTAACAATTCAAATCCATAAAAAAATATGAACACATACCTGCCTCATCATTATCCATAACTGTTAGATTTTAATTACATCTAGAAATGAAGGTATTCACATTCGAAAATGGAACGATTGAAGCAACAACTATTTGACGCAGGATACACTTCACACAACACTCCAGTTTGAGCTAATAATACAGAGGTCAAGGTCAGTTAAGAGAGTTAAAAATGGTATCACGCGATTCCCCAGTTATTCAGCTTTAAAATGTATACATCCATTCGATCTTGGTCTGTGGTTTATAAAATCGACTTTTGGCCGCCCAGATTCGTCAAATATCCCACTGTGCGTCGTGGTCGGGGGAAAGGGATTAGAGTAATTCTTCTATCTACCTCCCCTCAGAAGGTATTGTGGAACTTGCGCACAGCCTCATTAGCGCTAAGTCATTAAGTAGTGTCCTTTGCGCATAAGCGTTGGAAAGGTTGCAGTATTGTAAACTTTATCGATGTCTATATGATTTGGCGTGGCTTTAGCGCATTGAATACCATTGGCATATAACAATCAATCAATGTCAGTGCCCCCTGCTTCAACAATGTTTCCGTGGGAAATGCCAAGGACCTTAATAACTGTTATTCTCAAACAAGTGACTAATACCGATATAATTTAAATTAAAATATAAATAATCGATATAAGTGAATCGTAATGTTAAATAAATTGAAAATACATGAATAAGATGTAAAAGAAATTGCTTCTCAACAAAAATGATTGGAAAAGGAACTCGCTTATAAATTTACTCTGCAAAAGTTATAAAAATGATAATTTTGATGTACGAAAAAATGATGCAATTTTCAGACTATTACAAATTTTATCTTTATTTATTGTTTCGTTTATTTAAAAGAAGGAAAGAGAATGCACAGAACACATTTTAAAATGAAGCTCAAACATTTATCATTACTATTTCGCTGTTTCACTTAAGTACTTTAATTTCACTTTAACGTTAAAGTTGTCTTTAAGTATGTGCCTCATACCTATTAAGAAACAAATTGTGAGAAAATTTTTATCATTTGTTAAAGTGGATAAAAGTCAAGTTTAATCATTGCAGAAATTACTACTTCAAATGTTAAACGAAACAATATCGCTGATTTATTACATTTTCAAAATAATTGGTGCCCAACATGCTTTTGAAGGGTTCTTTTTAAATATATATCAGGTGCTACAGATTTCTCGATTCTCTGTTTTATTTTAATGAATCAAAGTTACAAAGCACTATTACCGTACTTTATCAATTAATCAAATTGCCATCTATCAGCATCCAAATTGCAAAATACCATTTACTATCACAAGATCATGAATTTTACAGCTAGAATTCTTTTTTTAAAAAACAATAAGAAATTAACTAAAACTGTGAATCATTTACAGTTAATGAACAAAAACAAAAAATTAATACAATAATTACAAAATAAAAGTCGACTTCACTCGGGGCCTGATTTAGACATGATGGGTGTCTTAAGCTATATAAACACCTATGTTTTCAACATTTTCTTTGCAATTCCACCAAATAGTCGCAGAAATCTTGAAAATATGCATGCCTTTCAATTATTTGAAAATATATTGCCTTTAATTTTAAGAAATAATTAAGGATATGTTTCCAAAATCATAAATAATATACTAGAGAACCCTCTAAGTTTCAATTAAAAACATTTTTTTTTTCGTGATTTCCCAAAACTAAAATAGCTGATTGTGACTTAAAAAGATATGCTAAACAACTTATCGTTTTCCATGTACGTGATACTATGTGTATAAAATTTGTCTTCAGACACAATATTCCTCTATTCATTCTTAAGAAGCATTCAATAGCGATATTTGTATTGTTTTGAAATTAGGAAATGAGGGGGGAAATTTTTAAATGAAAAAATTCTTTTGGGCCGGTTATTTAACCGAATGTTAATATGTGCCAATAATTGACACATATTAAATGCTCCATTGCACTAAAAATAGGCAAACAAATTGCATAAAACTTAATTTTTCAGCAAAATAGTAAGCAATCCGGTCAAAATAAGTAAAAAAAAGGATTCAAGTAAATTATTTTAATATCAAATTCTGGTTAAATCTAAAAAAAACGCAGTTCTTTTCTCAAGAAGAAAACTTTGAAGATCACTTAAATTCCTTCAAATTTAAAATTCGTCATCTCATTTTATTCAAATGAAAAATTCTGTTCAACAATATGAGCGCACATTTTATTCGGTTCTAATTCAATTGCTGTCATATTTAGATACATCATCCCACGTACATATAATAAAACGTATGTGGAATTACAACATTTATACGTAATGATTCTGAAATACAGTGTGGATACAGCACTAGCAAATAACTATCTACTTTTTAAATTTATGTACATGTAATCTAGGAAATTATATACAGTTTATTGTTATTTTGTATCGCGAATATTCTTCTGAATCTGAATTTCTTGTAAATACGGGAGAGTTGCTAAAGTTGGACCGTCGGTCTAGATTGAGCTTTATTACAACCTCAATTCTATTAAATATTTGGGGCAAAATAGGCAATGTTGCAACGATGTAAATGTGGTTTCTGGAATCAGTTTTTAGAGAAAGCGCTACGTGGCTACAATTAAAGAACAAGTGATAGTGAACAAGTGAGTGATTTAGATATCATCAATTGAATATTTTTACAAAAAACTGATAGCTCTTAATTTAAATAGCCCCTTGATATAAAGTAAGTAGCAAAATATGCTACTTTTTAGACAGTAAACTTTGTTGGTTATAACTTATGTTTCATTAAAGTATCTTAAAGATAAAGTTAGGTGATTTTTTTCTGTCCCAAATTTGCTCAGATTGGACACAATTTTTATTGGACTAATCAAATCAAGGGGATTATTTTCACGAACTTAAGGAATATCCCAGAAAGCAATTGTAATAACTGATTGTCCTCATAAACGGTTATGGAACAAATCAAACCAAAAAGACGCAATAAAATATGTCAGAAAATTCATATCAGAAAAATCTCGCGAAATCTAAAAGAAACTCTTGTTATTTTTTGGCCTAGTTATTGTACATATAAATATAAAGTATTGAACATTGTAATACTCTTCTAGAAGTAAAAATAGTTTTTCGAGTATTTTTTTTTTTATTTTTTTACATTTTAAAAGTGATTTCAATATATGGGCTACCTTTGGAACAGTATGCGCCAAAGGTGATCCACCAGCTACAATTTTGAAATTGTATTTTAAGAATAAT
This sequence comes from Araneus ventricosus, assembly GCA_013235015.1. Classification (NCBI taxonomy): domain Eukaryota; kingdom Metazoa; phylum Arthropoda; class Arachnida; order Araneae; family Araneidae; genus Araneus; species Araneus ventricosus. The sequence goes on along the minus strand of BGPR01028252.1, from coordinate 8,699 downwards.
CAAATTTTATTTTACAAAGAAAAGTATGTTTGATATGTGTTAGAGATAAGTGTAGAATTTTACGAAAGGAAAATTCAGCCATCCACACCTAACCAGGCAATTTTGAAAAATCATCAAAGATTAACTATGGACACCTTTGGCTCACCCATCTTATACAGAACGCCGCCCCATGCCCCCGTACCTGACGCCATTACGGCGACCGAACCGGTTGGGTGGGCATGGGACGCCTATCTTATACAGAGTGGTCATAAATTATTTGAGCCATTTTAAAAATTAATAGAAAATACTGATGATGTTACTACTACGGTTTTTTTTTTTAACTGAGAGCGCATTTTAAAAAGTTTTAGGTAACACGCCGTTACGGTGGTCTAGGTGGTCGTAAATTATCGGACATCTCCCATTTTTGAGAGACATTATCTGCGAAACTATTAAAGCTAGAAAAACAATAAAATCATGCATTTTCAGGAAATTTTACATTTTTTTTAATTTGATAAATCAATTGTAATTCGAAAACTGAATAGTTTTCGAGATATTCAAGACAAACCAAAAAAGAAAACCAGAAAGCGCGTAATGACTTCTGCTGATTGGTAACCATTGCGTATTTAAATCTGTAGCTGTATCAAATTTAGAATGCTTCTAATGGTACGCCACTTATCTGAAAAAATCTTTTTTATTTACTCTCTCATTTAAAAAAAACCACAGTTGTAACATTATTAATTTTCTTATTAATTTTTAAATGGGTTTAATAATTTATCACCACCCTATATTTTGAACAAAACTTGTACTTCCTATTTTTTCTATTAATACTACTTATTTATTTTACAAAATGTATAATCTCCCTACATCTTTGAGTTTCTGGCTCTTAGTTTTCTGTAGAAAAAGTGTAATTTTCTAATATCTGAAAATAATATTTGAAAAAGTCCAATTTTCTCTTCTCTTTCATTTCTTTACATTTTTTAAAAATCCAATTGATTTTTCAGTATCAATCTGATTTAATTTAATATTAAGACTATTTTAAGCCTCCCAAAATGATATACCTAAATAAACGCGATTAACATTTTTGATATGTTTATAAAAATTTATTATTTGCCACTTAAAATATCTACAGTTTTTTAGCACCTCTATTTTAAAAGCTGTTTTCACTTCTCTTTTGCTGCAATTTAATTAATAAAAGAATCGAATGAATTTTTCATTGATATTTAGTGTAAATTACAACGTTAATGGTATAATATCAAAACATTTCAGCCAAATATTCATTTGTTGAAATGAAAATCATTCGACTGTATTTGTACTGATGAATAGGTTCCATTTTCGTCATCAAAGCAATAATTTTAATACTATTGCTCATACTTAAAAATTTACATCAAAGCAAAGGAGAAGGGGAAAAAGCTGATACACCGAACACATTCAAATCAAGGAATAAAACTTCTAAAAATGTTCCTCGGATTTCTCGTTAAGGGTAAAGATAATTATCAATTTTCCTTTGGGAAAGTGGTGATTATCCCACAGAAAAGAATCCCTTGATTTCATCAATCACTCTCTTATAAGAGCGACAAGTATGCATTATCTATTGTCCCTCTAGATATTTGCCAAGTTTTTCTGCCAAAGGTAATTAAATACAGTAAACCTATAATGTGTGCGGAAAGTCCACTAGTTAATGATGTGCGGAAATGCGCCTGTGCGCATCGGACATAGAACCCCTCAGAAAAGGGCGGACATGCCCAACTGAGAATTTGTTTGCTCCCCGAAACAGTGTGACGCCCATAGTGTAGTATCTTATACTCTAAGGTGACGCCCGAGGTCATCAGTGTCCAAGAGCAGGGAGAGCTGAGAATCTCTTTGTGGTTGTATGTGTGCAGGAGCTTGTCTTGTGGCATAATGAAGAAAAATAAAGTTCGAAGTCAACAATCACTTGAAGCAGAGGTATGGTTACCATAATTGTTTTAGTTGAAATCCGGTCACACCAGAAGAATGGATCAAGGTATAATTTGGGTTATCAGAATTTTTTTAGTTGAAAGCCGGACACACCGGGGAGGGGGAGACAAGGCATAGTTTAAATTCTAAAAGCTGTCTAACAATGACTCTCATTCTTAACAGTAGAACAGAGTTTGAAGCAGCTAAAAAAGATTTAAGACTTCGAGAATTCAAAGAAGATAAGATTCAATTTTTATTAATGTTCGGTAATTCGAAATTATAATAATGAAAAAAAGAATCAGAATAAAACTGCCAAAACTTTTAATTTTCGATTTGAATTGGCTTATGGATAAGGAAGCTCATCCACTTTATCATCAGCAATGAATGTAATCAATGTAAACAATGAATTTTCTTTCATTGGCAGAATTACGGCAGCTTTTCCAATTACGTCAGAGTTTCTCAATTACAGCCAAATTCCTCTCTCGCCACATTCACTGGCGTAAATCCTTAAATTTTGAAGGTCCGGACGTGAGTTTGAAATTCGGACGCATGATAATCGTGGGTATAATACAAATTCTATAAGCTGCCTTCCAAAATCCCTCTTTCATAATTTTAGCACAGAATTTGAGGAAGTTTAAAGAAATGTAAGACATTAAAATGCAAAGAAGATGAAACTTTTATTAATGTTTGGTAATTTAAAACTATACAGGGTGTTTCAAAATAACGTGGCCAAACTTTAAGGTGGGTCAGGCATACAGAAACAAGTCATTTTTCCAATAGAACATGGGATCAGAAATGCAAAGGGGATTCGCTACTGGAGAAATTTGCCAGTGAATTGAGTAAAAGAAAAGGATGCACCAGACACAATATACAACACCGATTGATTGGAATACAAATTTAAAATAGCACAACAACCGATTTTCATCAATAACAATATGCGAAGAACGTATAGCCTCAGACGACAACTCCTTTGAACACCTACTTTGTATTTTAAAGGGTTCTTTTTCATCGATACTGGCCATTATCCCTTCTGTCATGACGCACACGATTTGTAATGTTGTTATTTGCGCAGTTGGGTTGTTGTGCTACTGTAAATTTGTATTCCATTCCATCTGTGTTGTATATTTCATATGGAGTAATCCTTTCCTTTTACTCAATTCTCTGGCTAAGAGACCCCCGTAGAGAATCCCCTTTGCATTTCCGATCTCATGTTCTATTGCAAAAATGACTTGTTTCAGTATGCCTGATCTACCCTTAAAGTTTGGCCACGTTTTTCTGAAACACCCTGTATTAATAAAAAACAGAATTAAAACAAAACTTCCAAAACGTTTAATTTTCAGTTTAAACTGGATGGAGAGCCTCAGGCACTTTCTCATCAACAATGGATGCAAACAAGGAATTTTCTTTCATTGGCGGATTGACGTCAGCTTTATCGAATACGTCAGATGTTCTCAATTACATCTCGCAGCATTCACTGGTGGAAAACATTTTGAAGATCTGGAAACTAGTCTGGACGTGAACTTGCAATCCGGACTCATGGTAACTCAACCTATGAAGAAAAATAGATTTCGAAGTCAACAGTAACTTCTGACTTGAAGCAGAGGGATATTTTACGCACATCCCCCCTTGGTATGAATGACCCTAAACTTATCACGGAAGTAAATTTTATCTCTCTCTTTATAATTTTTTCCTTTTATCAATATTTGTTTAATGAAAAGACTGCCAAATTTAGCACCTTTACCAACTCTTCTTTCGAATCAAATGCTTCTTTCTTCTTACCCTTGTTATGGCCCTGGTAGATTGGTAGGTACATACTCACTGTAGAAAGAAGTGTGAAAATTGGTGTTCAGACAAATTAAAATGAATTTGGACTTAAGTAAACGTTAAAACGGTCAAAATTCATTAAATAAAATAAGTGACACTGAGGAACAGAAATGAATTATGACTGCACGTATCTTTCTATTAGTCTTTCACATTTAAAATAGAACTGCATGGAAAAAAAATTACGCGATGAAAAGTGCAATCGGTACACTGGGTAATAATAGGAGCAACCAAGCTATTGCAAACGTAAATACAGTATAGGTGTAGTTTCCAGTTACATAAAAGATTTGGGAGAAGATCCTTTTTAATCCTTAGCCCACCTGAATGAAGAAAGTAAATAGTTATTGTATTACAGCCACGAGAAAAACCCCAGACACCAGGGGCTCTATCACGATTCTACCGACAACCATTCTGTTGCGAGAAAATGACACGTTCTCCCACTCGTGACGTCACATTTCTCGATGTCATCTTATCCGTTAACACGAAGCTTTCGAAATCGTTTGGGTACCAAAATCCCTAGCGAGTTTCAACCGTTTTTTCTCACCGCGCTAAAGGTAAGCGAGAAGCACTTTTCGCTGTTTCGCGATACTTTAAATGATGGCTCTAGTTTTGATGTTAGCTCTTGCACAAGAAGATGCAAGAAGAGTTCCTAGGAAGGGTTCCTTGCTTAAACACTTATTGATTACATCCTATTTCATTGATAAGAGCATTTATTTACCTATGATTTCATGAAAGAAAAAAAAAAACTGTAAACACAATATTCAAAAATGTTATTTTGATGTTTTATACGTCAAGTACTTTCTGGAGTGTATTTGTCTTTATTAGATGCAAAATGATACAGAGATTATAGATGTAGCATAGTAGATGTAGTATGATTATAGATGAAAATAAGCATTTAAAAAACCAAAACATATTTTATTGCATAACAAAGCACATCCATAGAAAGAGTCAATTCATTCTATGCATATCATATTCGAGAAATAAACAGATAAAACAATGACATAAAGTGTAAAAACACGATTCAATAGGAAGAAAAATTTATATTCGAGAAATATCAAAGATTTGTCTGTGAACAGAGCACAAAATCTTCACTTATTAACCACTTATGTAACAAATTATATGTTTGATTATGCAGTAAAAACTGCATGACTACAACCTTTTGAACAAAAGTAAGTAGTTTGCATTAAAACAATATACTTCACAGGCCGACTCGACAGTCGATATGTTTGTTTATCCTTCGAAATCTGAAAGAATGCTCTCTTTTGATTGGCCGATCGTTTCCACTTCTCGTACTCGCGGAAACGGTGAGAAATTACTCCCTTCGGTTTCACTCTGCGTTGGTGATAGATTTAAATTGAAGGTCACGACTATTTTCTCGCTGTATTTGAGTACTCGCGAGCGAGAACTATTCGGTGCGAATAATTACCGGTAGAATCGTGATAGAGCCCCTGACATACCTTTGGCTGTCGTTATAGAAACGGGATATTCCACTGCATTTTGGGGGTGAAAGAAAGGGCCTTATTTCATTTGACGCAGATAGAACCGGCGAAAGTCTCATTTCGCTTTGTACTCGGTCAAAACGAATTCCTCGCCTAAAGAAGTGTGCTTTGTTCGCCAAATGTTGCGGCTGATTTTATACCTCCGTTCCTCGACTTGTCTACATCCGGCAACCCTGTCCAGGGTTTTTATCCTGGGGGTAGGACAGTAGTCTAAAACCGAATTGTAACTTTTAAATATTAATTAATTGTAGTCTGACATATTGTTGTTGTTGTTGCTTTTTATGCCATAGGTCAATTTAATGCTTATACTAATAATGACAATTAAGATGAAGATATGATAACAGTAAAACTTCTCTATCGGCTACCTCTGCATGACTGTGATCCCTCTTAATGGCTACTTCTGTTGTCTTCGGATTATTGATCCATATATATAATGTTAAAATAGCCTCTATGAACGACCACTCGAACTCCTCCCAGCGGCAGTGGGGAAGTCGCCTCTTCAGTTTTTCATTGAAACGCGTTTCTTTCGCCTCTAAAAAGTTATAATTTAAACATTTTAGATGTTATATATTTATGTTCAAGTGTGACTACAGGACCAGTTGGTGAAATATTCTATCCATCTCATGGACCTTATATTGAAGAAAACAGTTAATTTTCTTATTTTTGCCTATGTACAGGCTTTGGAAAATAAAATATAAATCCAGTATCTAGAAATTATTTCAATATTTTTCTCTTTAGAAGCACACTGAAAAAAAACCAATAATTAAGGGAAAAAACACTGTTTGCATTCATTTTGAAACATGTGTATTTTTTTTCATAAACTAACACACGAAGTACATAAAAGGAAACTATATACTATTCCTTTTCTAGAAATTGAATATAAAAAAGTGACCCAATACTATACCGAATTCGCAAATTTTCCCGTTTCAAAAACTCCTCGACCATATACGTATTGATATTTCTTCGTATTGAACATGGAATAATTTATGGTTGGCATTTCATAACTTGAAATATACAACGCAATTATTGGTACGTAAACATACTATTAGCAGCTCTATACAAACCAGATTAAAGTGAAAATCTAATTACTATTTTGTGATAAGGCGTGATTCGTTGTTTTGAGTCGAAGTTGGAACCATGAAATTTTGCCTTCCCCATCTCATTTGAGAAAGTAGGGGTGGGGGAGATGTTGACGAAACGAAATATAACGACTTCTTTTTACTTTCTCGTATACGAAGCATACAAAGATAAAGTATTGTAATCGTTAAAAAATTCGAACTCGAGATTTTGACGAATTTCCACGTTTTAGACTTCCCTGAGACCGAAAAACACAATTTTGGAATTATAGCTGTCTGTCTGTAAACACGATAACTCGAAAACTATTAGAGATACACGGATGATATTTGGTACGTGATCTTTACACATAATTTATAGGTTTCTATCAAATTTTGGGCAAAATCTGTCTACGGGAAGCCTGTCTGTCTGTCTTCGTTCATGTGAACACTATAGCTCAAAAACTGGAATAGCTAGATGGATAAAATTTGGTACACAGTTTTATCATCATTAATGTAGGTCCGTATCAAATTTTGGACCAAATCTGTCGAAGGGTTGACTGTCTGTCGGAGTGTATAATCGCATACTTCTAACCATTATATCTCCTAAATCTTTTGGCTTAGATAAATAAAAATTGGTATGAAGGTTGCTAACATTAATTATAGATCTGTGCCCAAATTTCGTTTCAATCGGTTAAAAAAAAGGCGTTCAAATTGCATAATTAATTTTTCTAATCCGATTCTCCATACGCATGCGTACTGGTAGCAATCTCTGTGCAAGCGGAAGGATTGCGTCACTTTGTCCTTGAGCCGGTAAGAGTGGAAGTGTGTGATAGATGCGTTTTAATCGGTACGCATTTCTTTGAATTTTATTCTTTACCTAAATATTTTACAATTACTTTAATATATACTGAAAAACCTTCTGATAGTCATTGGATTCTGGGTTACAGCAGGTTCGAATTCTTTTATCCATGCGTGGGGGGGCAAAGAGCACCTTTTGGGGGGAGTATGCGAGATAATTTAGGGGAGATCCGCTGGTTTCAATAAGTGCACATTTTTATCTTCAGCTTAATGTAAGTACAGGGAAACCACTAGAACGTCTTCTTGTGCCGGACCAGATAAATTTCTTCATATTTCAATCTTAGAAAAATCTTGAATTGTAACTTTCATCCAGATATTGATAGTGCCAGTGGCGGATTTTGACCATAAGCGGCCCCGGGCGCAAATTTTTTTTCAGGTCCTTACCTTAATCAATGTCATAAATTCTCAGTCGGAGTAACACTGCGATGTATGACGAATAGATTTTGAGCCCCCTCAAAGTCTCTAGGTACGAGGCGACCGCTTCTATCACCTGTGCGAAAAACCACCACTGGAGGCGTAGCGAAAGTGGAGCCCAGGTCATAATACGATTTTCTCGCCATCTGTGGCTAAGAGAGTGTAAATAGAGCACAGGCATGGCACTTTTATACCCGTCATCATATTTGCTTTTTAAAATGTGACATAACCTCACTTACGTTTTATGTGCAAACTTTCTACTGATGTTTTCTTTGAGTTTAAATGAAAACGGCTATAATTAAATAGATTATCAGTAAAAATTTTAATTTTCTAATCATTCGCAGATGGAATCAAGTGCCTCCCGATTTGAAGGCCAAATTCATTGAAACTGGGATGCCTGAATAGCCTTATACAACGGCTTGAATATCTAACAAAGACAAAACAACAATAATAGAAGCAATTTATTTGGTGCACGCAAATGCAGCAGCGTCCAGGAAAGAATTTCAAAGTACAAATATATAAATACGAATTAAGGAAAGTTTTAATTGTGAAAGAGGTAAAAATTCAACAATATTAACAAACGACGAATGAAAAAGAACGAGGGGGAATAAGAATCTGGTGGATGATGTCATCAGAGTCCTTCATCCATGCAGATTCGAAAATAGAATAGGTTTTCTGTCGAGGAAAAAGAAGATGGTTAGGGGTGTTAAAGCCATATTGTACCCCCTCATAGGTAGGAAATCGAAACTTTTTCTGAACAATAAGAGCGCAACAGTTCCCTCGGAGGGGGGGGGGGGCCCCGGTGAGTACACGGATATGAGTTGCTGCCGTATAAGCAAGCAGGAACTCGCTTCCCCTGAATGTACAGTACTGGTGGTTTGACCAAAGACAGGTCGTACCCAGGTAGAACGTGGGTCGTCGAAAGAACCTCTCGTAATGGGGGTTATTATGCGGGGGTCACAGTGCCTCACTATACTGTCGCGGCGGCCGGTGTTTCAACGTTGAACCCGGATGCTTAGGCAGGGCGGAGTTATGTTCGTTTTGGTCTTATCTCCTTCGCAATCTCACCTAAGGGCACCACAAATATGTGGATATGAGAAGTCGCCGGATAAGTAACCGGGTTCTCACTCCTGGTTGA
>BGPR01028251.1:3995-20089 GCA_013235015.1 Araneus ventricosus | reverse complement strand
CAAAATACAATTACTGGTATATAATTTTCCTAAAGAGCCCCTAATGAGCAATAAATAATTTAATTATATTGTATAATTTACTTATTTCATGTCAATTCTTATATAATTGTCTTTAACATACTGGCTAATATGCTAATTAAATATTTATAGCTAGGTTCTTTTGAAACTATCAAGGGTTTAATTTGGAATCTACGGAAATCGATTCATATTAAAAATACAAGGGTATGCCAACATAAGGAAAAACACCTTTATAAGGATATGAAATTGAAAGATATGGGTTAGTATAAAAATATACCGATTTCATCATAATATACCTGTAAAAGTAATAATTTTTTTTCCAAAGATACAAATGTTTGTCCTGCTAATATTTTTCAAAGACTCTAAGCAGATTCAAAACTGTTAAATATCATTTCTGTTACAAAACTATGTCTCAGAAACAAAGTCATCTGACAAGGTTCAGAATTTCATGCCTGATATCTAAAACTTTAATCAAAATATATTATTATAGTTACATTTTTATGCTGGCATAGAATCTTAATTCATCTGGCTGTGCTGATAAAATACTTGTACCATTATTTCAAAGCACATTATTATATTTGCTTTTATAACATATTCTCAATAAATCTGCAACATAAAGAGAAACAGCAACTTGCTTCCCCACCTCATAAACACTTGATAAACACTATATTAGAAGCCCAAGGCATGCCAGCTAAGCCACCTTTGATCAAAATTTAAATCCATGACGATGAAATCAATAATCTCTAAGGATCATAAATTGCTTTCTCTATTAGCACCAGATATTTTATAATATTTCCACGATGTCACCAATATCTTATAAATCACTTACAATATCGTAAAGTTGAAGGGCATCTTTTGCTTATCGGAATACAAGTTGTTATATGTGTTCTTCAAAAAAATAATGTAGTATAATACCTTTACAGCTTATATTTGTTCTTCATGGCCGATAGGGAATTTCAACACAAAGCCTGCAGTAGGGATTTATAAAATGTGTAATAATTGTAGAAACACAAGGTTTCTGAAAAAGACTGATTCTTGCCCAGCCATTGTTTATTTATAAATCATTATTTTAAACCAACTTCGGTCCGCCTGCAACTCTCACTGGAGGAAGCATCTGCTTTCATGTCTCTTTTTGTATACTTTCTCACAAGTCATTTCTTCGTTATACTGGGTTTTTTCAAATCTTGGAATCTAAAATATCTACAAATAATGCTTCATAATCTTATAAATTTATAATAACCTCTTTTGGGCCAACTTAAAGTTTTGTTAATATTAGATCAGAGATACATACCTACAAAGTTAAATTACTGTCATATCATACCTTTTTTCTTGCATCGCTCTATGAAACCATTTCTTAACCATTGATGTGGATAATTTTGGTATCAATATAATCTTTAGACTTTCCTTTCAGCTGTAATGCCATTGCTTGACTAAGTTAATCTATCAGATTAGGTCAAAGATTTTATGTTAAGTCTAGGGACAGAAATTCGTCTTGACCCAAAGTTCTTAAGAAGAAAAGAGTTGCTAAGTGACATTTATATCAAGACAACAGCGAGCTATGGTGAGGCACTTGTTGCTTAGCACTTGCCTGCGAAGTCAAACGGGTGGATAGTTGTTGTCAAGGGTTACAAAACACGTTTATATCATGTTGATTTAACCGCTTCGATAAAAGTTTATTCTTTATATATCTTTCCTTTTATTCGTTTATGTATTGTTCTTTTATATAACGTTTATAAAATATTTAAAAATATTCAGATTAAATATTTCTACCCGCTTCGCGATAGCTACGATTCCAAAACATGGGATTCCAAGTCTTAGACGTTCAATACTCCATTTTAAGAGCTATGAGAATATAGATCTCAATAATACAAACACTTCCATCAATTAAACAGTAGTGTGAATTTAGTATCATTTACGGCGGAAAAGCATTATGTCCGTACATGTCCTGAATATTTTACTCTTCTTGTACATGTTTGTCTTCACCTTGGATCAATTCATCCTAATTCTGGTGATAAACTCAGTTTTGCTCGCCCTTAGCCTAGATTTTGTAGAGCTAAAAATTACAGGCATTCGATAAGAAAAAAGGAAAAGTTCCCAAAAGCTAGTTTCCATAAAATGAACCAATTTTTATTGAACTTCAAGCCTTATATTCAGTTAATCAAATATTCTCCCTATTTTCTCACGGTACAAAGCGAAAAATATCAAAATAAAATTTACTTTAGGTTAATTGAGATTAGCCGCGAAACTGACAGAAGACGAAACCTTCGAAGAGTTGGCCAAATGTAGATATCACCCGTCATTAATTCGTTTACGAATCCTTTGGTTTATCCACTTTTCATTTCTCGTAGCAACTATGGGTTAGAAAGTGGGATGTCCTATTTTGGTTTTCTTCGGAACGGAACAGTATTGCTGAACTTCGGTCACACCAGTGGCTGTATGTGATATATTTATTATTCTTCATGCAAGTGAAATAACTGTTAGAATAGTTGTTTATAGTTCTTAAAAGTTGAAAATATATATTTTGAACTTTTAAAATTTGGAACCGCTTTTTTGAACAATTTTTATTTGCGTAAGAAACACCGGGGCAATTTAGTTTTCCAAATTATTGATATGCTACAAATACACAATTATTTCTTTTATGTTTTAAATGTTTTTCCAAGTTTACATATAAGATATGTGTTAAAGAAAAAGTCAATTGAATGAGAAAAAAATAATTTGAGAATTATATGGTTTTCTCCTTAAAATCAACAGCATATCAAAGGAGATCATAAATATTTTTTTAAATAATTAGCAAAACTGTAGGACCAGTTCTCTACACTCAACTTGGAAACTCCGACAATTTTTATTTCATATAAAAGCTTAAGACGTCTAGATATGTCATCAATGGTCGCCTGATACCCGCTCATACGATATCTGAAAAAAAGCCCTTAAGGGTTAAAAACCATGACAGAGTGCTCCAGCCCCAACCACTCGACAGGGTGTGACAATTTTTATTTTATATGGAAGTTTACGATATCTTCATATTACATCAATCATCGCCTACCACTCATCACCCTCCATTTTCGAGTTAATCGCAAAATAAAACTTTGGAAGATCTCTCACTCTCTACAACGGCCAATTTATTTAGCCAAGCTGCAAGCATAGACACGTTCTAATAATATTATAGGCGAATATCTGTTCGCCGAAAGTGGCTAGTTTATTCTAAAATTTAACAATACTTGTCCGAAAACGAGATAAATACCTTATTGTTTTTGACATCATTGTCACGGCAATATCGATTGGTTTCTTCCAGGCTATATAAATGTGTCTAATTATATGGAATACAATGTCTTAGCGCCACTGTGTATAAGTAACGCAATGTTAAATAAGATGTCTCTAGTGATGTATTATAATGAATCCTTTGTATAACGTTTCCGACATCAGGAAATGTCTTTTATTCTCTATTACATACTTACGCCGCTCTTAAATTTAGGAGCAGCAGTTTATAAACCAAGGACAATCAATTTACAGTACTCCAAATTGTGTCAGAAATGTGTAATTTATAATAGTATCCCTTATCATAAATAGTGGTACTTCAGGTAATATATTGAAAAAATTATACATTTTATTTGATACGACCCAGATAGCAATTTTAGTTTGCAGCAAGCTTGCCACAAATTTGTCATGACAAGAGTGCAAGTTTACTACAAATTTGTCATGACAAGAGTGCAAACTTGTAGTAAGCTTGCAGCAAGTTAACGAGAGCTCCGAAGTCACCATGAAACGAACTTGCAGCAAAGTTGCCACAAGCTTGCCATGCAAACTTATTGCAAATTATAGCAAAAACAGAGAACGAAATACAACCGGGATAGAACTTGCGACCTCCCGGTTCCGAAGCGGAGACGCTAACCATTGAGCCAGTTGAACTCTGAGAGTAGGAGATAGATTTCGCTAATACATCGTTCGATTCGATTCGTATACGATTTATTTTATCTATTTTCTGGATTTCATTAATTTTTTGAGTTGAGAATATGATTTGAAGTCAAAGAGAGAGCGATTTTCGCTAATAACTACGTTTTGCTAGTAGAATAAATTATGAAATTAGAGTTCAAATGTAATTACTTTAAAATGGGACAAAATGTCTAGTTATTATTGTTCAACAAATACTGACTGTTTTTTAGATTTAATTTTGTTTATAAACGTTAAAATTTCAACATTAAGAAAAAGGCGATATAGTTTTCTTTAAAGTGAGAGTGATATATTTAGTAAAAAGATGGAAAATGTTTCAAAAATTTTTTTATAAAAAAGTTATTTTTTTCACAAATTATCATTGATTTATTGAATTAATAAAAATGAATTACGGTCTAGGAGATGCTATTAAAAATCGGATGTTTTTTAAAACAGAGACAAAGATAATTATCTTTTTATTGTGCTATCTTTGCAGGAAGCTTGTTTTGCAAAATTACAGCAAGTTTGATTTGCAAAGAACTTGCTACAAGTTCGATTCAAGTTTGACGCGTCAAATTTTGCCATGTCAAGTCAAAATCAAACTTGCTGCAAACTTACGTGCTATCTGAGGAATATCTTTACGTGCAAATAATAAGCCTAAAAGGACTGCTAATGAACCACAAGTGATTTAATTTGGTTATCTAAAATATTTGACAATTCGAGCTGAATTCTAACATTACCGTCGGTATGATTCTGGCTACTATGCCAATAAATAAATTATAGCTGATTTTTGAAACTACAGTGATACTCGTTACAACAATACTTTGAGGACTAAATAAAGATATTGTTATAGAGAGATGTATTGTTATACCAAGGACAATATCAGTACGATAAAAAATACAACAATAAACATTTTGCAAAACAGCATCACAAGAGAGTGTTAATGATTATTGAAGTATATGAAAAACATACCTGAGAAACTTTTTTTATCGAAAAAATACATTATTTTCGTTTATTTATTCATTTTCTTAACTGTTAAGTCTATTAACAAGGTTTGCATTGAGTCTAATGCACGAAAATGCTCATGATTTGTGGATGAAAGGTTTGAAAAAATGCCCTTAGGGACTGAACTGATTGAAGAGTTCCCTGGGATGTCAATAAAGATTGCAATGGATCTGTATCATCATCGTAATCCTCTTCATCATCATCAAGACTTTTGAAGACTCAAAACGAATCTGGAACTGAAAATCTGGAATTTTCGTCATTTTCAGTTTGCTTATAGTCCATGAAACAAAGGTCCACTTTTCACAAACAATTACGAATCGTTTTTCCGTAACTCCCCAGCAACTCGAGCAATATTTCCACAAATTCCTTAACATTTACAGCTTTAAAAGGTTCTTCTTTATTTTTGATGTTTATGAGTATGGAGTCCACTAACCGCCTTCGGTGATATTCCTTGAAGCAATTGATTATACCCATGTCGAAAGGCTGCAAAATTGAAGTGCAGTTGGCTGTGAAAAACAAATTCGATATTTTTCAGTTTTGTAGTGGTGCGAGAGCTGTACAATTGTCTACCAAGAAAACCAATTTCTTTCTTTCTTTTTTTCTCCTTTCTCCTTCAACTTTTGTAACAATTCAGTTAACAATTTAGATGTCACCCACGGCTTTTTGTTGGCTTAATACTCAACGGGAAAACTTTTCACAGTTTTGAAACATCGTGGATTCAATGTCTTTCCTGTAGCGAGAAGTTGAATTTTTACCATGGCCATGACCCACGTCCAGCGGCTCACCCATTGGGTTTAGAGTCGACAAGGATGTACGAGGAGATGTTGGAATTTGTGCATGTCAGTTCTATTCGCACACAGAAGTACAGTTAGCCTATGTTTTGATTTTTTTTCCCACCGTAGCACTTTTTACCTTTGAACGCCAATGTTCAATCGGGAATTAGTTGAAAAACAGTCCATTATCATCAGCATTATATATGTCTTCCGATGCATTTTTTCAAAAATTCTCTTTCATTTTACTTTGCCGCCATTCATTTGCATCATTAATTGGAGCAAATATGTTTTCTCTGTGAACTTCTGGAAATGTGATGCCATGTCGATCACGAAAACGCATGAGCCAACTGTTAGCGACCTTAAGACATTTGCGGCCTAACATAACGGTAAACATTCTGGCTTGTCTACATATTAATGTTACATTTATTGGGACATTTGATGCCCTCCTCTCTTGAAACTTCTTTTAAACGGCTGAGTCAATGTTTTCATTTGTCTGAACTTTCAGTCGTTTTCTCTGAGGGTTGAGTTCATTAGAATTCACAGCCTCTAAAATTTATTTCATTTTCTTCAGGAAAGTAACAATCGTAGAATGCGATAGTCCGAATTTTTTGACCGCATCAACCTACATCATTCCATAATTAATCTCGTTAATTATGTTCAGTTTATCCTGGAAGGATTGCTGCCTTCTAATTGTCATCTTATTTGAGATGTCAGACTTGAATGAAAGAATATCAAATTTTTCGATTGAAACTCAAGATCATTTGAAATGTAGAAATTGAACAGATCTTCCATGAAATATTCAAATCACACACGCTAAACGCAGCAAAGCATCCGATTTAAAAATGTGTTCTGTAGTAGTCATGAGTTATTACTAGAGTAATACCTGTGATCTTCAAGTAGAATAAGTTATTGTATCCATTTCCGAGTAGGGAAATGCTCTGGGTGGTATGATCTTTCACTTCCGGGTATTTGAAAGCAGAATTTTGTTACAGAGGAAGAAACTAGTGTTGAGATTTTTAAAAAACACATTATTATACAGGGGTTTATTGATGTTTGGATTATCGTTATATTGAGAGGAGATTAACATTATGTATGCAAATTCACAGCGACCACAAAATTTTATTGTTGTAAAGCAGAGGTTCCCAACCTGTGGTACGCGTACCCCCAGGGATACGCGAAGGATCAGTTGGGGTACGCGAAATCAAAGTTGGTAATGGCGGAAACAAGAAAACACAAGAAATGAAAAATGTTTCAGAATTTTTCCCCCCAAGTTAATATTTGCTATTTCATAACTGTACCACTTTGAAAAGTTGATTATTACCGAGTGGAAGTTTTAGACATCCTTATAAGTTAATGCGATATTATTATAATACAGATTTCATTTGTTTTGGCGTGGAACTAAAATTATTGTAAAAATGCAATAAAATGTAAAATGAAAAGTAAGCCCAGCAAATGTTATTAATTCAAGTCAATTGGCTCTTAAGCTTACCCAAACACTTAACATCATTGATAAAAACTTCTTTGCATAGATGGACGGATGGTTGATGGGGTGAGGTATGACAGCCCAGGTAATACAACGTATTGTCCGATATCGTACAATATTGTTCGATGTCATATAATATTATTTGATATTTTACAATATTGCGAATATTGTTCAATATCGCACAATATTGTACAATATCTTTGTGCTACTAGGGAGTAGGGGGTACGTGAAAACAAAAAGAATCATCAAGTGGTACGCGAGGGAATAAAGGTTGGGAACCCCCTGTTGTAGAGGAATTTATTGTTGTAGAAGAATTTATCGTTATATCTTTATCCTACTTCTGGTGAAAATCTCCGTTTAGCTTTGCCAAAGCCTAAGATTACAGGACATCGATAAAAGAAAATTTTCCAAAAGACACTTTGATTAAAATGCAACATTTTTTAACAACTTCAAAAAATGCATTCAGATAATGAAATATCCTCCATATTTTCACATCCAGCAAAGCGAAAAATATCTAAATGAAATTTACTTTGATTTATTAGGTTATTTTAGATTAGCAGGGAAATCGCCAAAAGACGAAACCTTTGAAGAGTTGGTCAAATGGCAGCTTAATTTTAGTCAAATAAGTGACATTAAAACAGCATGCTCTTTTAAGCAGTGAAATGCAAATATCACCCACTATTAGTTCATTTCCGTATCCTTTGGCTTATCCAGCTTTTTTCCCTACACAGGTTGGAAAGTAAAATGACCTAATGAGGTTTTCTTCAGAACGGGACAGTATGGCACAGTCTAGGTTCTACCAATATTAATTGACGGTATGTTAGATCTTTGCATTTTTCACACAGTGGGTAACCCTTCGAATAGAATGTCAATTTTTCTTAAAAGTTGATGTTCTAAATAGAGTTCCTTACCTTATTAAGTAATTTATACAACAAACTAAAATACTTAAAACTAGATATTTCAGTGGACAAAAGTCAGGTACTGGTTTTTACATCATTATTGCCATAGAAATACTCTAAAAAGAATAATACTGAAATATGGAGAAATCCAATTTTTAAAATTGGTAATGTTAGCATAAAAGTAAACATGACTTAAAATACTTAGATATGCCAATTGACGATAAACTGAGCTGATCTTCCCTTATATCAGGACTATATAAAAAAGCTTATAATAAAAACCTTAATTTCAATAGGTTAATTAAGTCCAACTAGAAACTTTGTAAACCGCTAATTAAACATTGCTATACGACGGTGTAGAAAAGTCCCTGCTCAAAGACGCTGGCAGCTAGGCAGTCTCTCAGCCTCAACAACGGGCAATTTTTTTCGTAAATATAGCCACCTTATTATTTTTTACATCATTGTCATAGCAATAAGGATTGGTTATATTAACGCGACATATTTTCTGATAAACAAAATAATGGCGCCACTGTCTATGTGCAGCGCAGCATTTAATTGGAAGTCATTTTTTATGAGAGTAAACCTTTTGACGTCGATTTTCAGCGTCAATGATTTTCCTTTACGCTCATGCCGCTCTAAAAATTAAGAGCAGCAATTGATAAGCCATCGGCCGCATTATAGATGAACCAACATGTTAGAAATTTTATATCTATATATGGAAACCATCTATATAGTAATAGTGGTACACTACATAATATATTTAAGAACGATACATTTTATTTGATACAAATAATATTACTGATATATAATTCAAATAAAGGTTCTTCTATTAAAATACGAGTAATTTAATAATGTTATCTAAGGATTTTGTTAATTTGAATTCAATTATATTATTATCGTCTTTAAGATGCTGGCAAATATTAGAGTATATGCATTTTAGTCAATTACAGCTATTTTTAGAAAAAAATGTTTTCAAATCAGAATTTCCAGTAATAGATATATTTTGAAACACCAACAAAAAGAATCATTAAATTTTCAGGGATAAGTTATTACAAAAAATATATTGATTTTTTTATAAAATACCTGCAAATTTAAATAAAATAAAATACCTTCAAATTGCTTCGAAACTATCGAATAGATATTCTGTTCCGACCTAATATCTCAAGAACAAAATAATCAGAAAAGGTAGTAGAATATTTTACCTAAAATCTAAAATAAACGCACATTTATTATTCTACATAAGCATTCTACATAGCATTTCTACATAAATACAGAATTTGACTATATCTGGCTTTGCTGCTAAAATATTTAAAATACAATCACTAAGATTATTATTATATTCGTTTTTATAACATATATTTCAAAATGATATACACCTTGACTCTCTTGTTTTGTTCGAAGATCACATCGAATATATAACTGAGGTTAAATATCTTGGTGTGAAATCGGACAACAGGCTCAATTTTCGGGGTCAAAGAGAAGATTTGGGTGAAAACTCATTTGAGTTTACCTCTGATTGGTAAATATTTCAAGCTGTCACTCAGAAACAAAGTGCTTTAAATAAACAAGTAATGTGGCACATTATGATGTGCTCATCTCCCATCTGGGGGTGCCAGCTAAGACTAACCTCAACAAGGTACAAATAATTCAAAATCAAGTTCTTCGCATGATAACAAACGCGCCCTGGTACATAAGAATCTTTGCATTACACTCTGACTTCAGAATACAAAAGGTAGAATACCACATCGCAAAAATTAGCTATAAATCTTTTTATAGGCATCTTAGATCATTCAATCAACTCATTCGATTTCCAGTTCTCATCGCTCACAACAATTCTAAATGCAATTTCCTCTATAAAACTACAGAATGGTCCCTTCCTCTCAAACCCCCACAGCAAATCTGTTTCACAATGTCATACGGACTCCTTCCTGTGGTTATTAAAATTTTGACTAAATTCCTGTCACTCGCATTAATTGTTTTCTATAGGGTTGTTTTTTTTCTTATTTAATTCATATCCAATCTTGGTTTCTCCGATGTGTATTTTTATACTTTGCTGTAAGCAGCAATTGAGACTGAACATAAGTGCCTAGCACTTGTACTCATGTCCATAAACAAATCTTGATGATAAACAACTTAATATTAATCTAACATTTGAATTTCATATATAAAAACGTGCTACCTAAAGTGAGGCAGCCAATATCCCACCAGATCTGATAAACGCTTGCAGCGGCTATTTTTAGGAAGCATAGAAGCTTATCATACATAAGATCTGCCTTCCGCTATGAAAATTCAAATCAATGACATACAGTGTCTCTAAAATTTGATCAAAATGCATTGCTGTTATATAATTTACCTAAAAAGACCCTAATGAACAATAATTATTTTAATTATATTGTTTATTTTTTTTTACTTTAAGCTCAATTCATATATAATTGTCGGCAATATACTGGTCCATATGATAATTAATTATTTATAGCTAAATTGTTTTCAAACTATTAAGGTTCTAATTTGGAATCTGCAGAAATCTATCCTTGTTAAAAATACGAATTGCTACCAATATAAGAAATGAGCCTTTAAAAGGATATGAAATTGAGAGATATGAGTAAGTATAAAAACAAACTGATTTAATCATAAAATACCTGTAAGTTTAATAAAAAAATTCTAAAGATGGAAGTATTTTTCATGCTAGGATTTTTAGAAAACTAACCAACTTCAGAACTGTAAAATATCTTTTCTATTATAGACCAATATCGATAAAACAAAATCATCTAAAAAAGCTACATAATTTTATGCCTGATATCTAAAATTGAAATAAAAATATATAATTACGGACACATTTCTAAGTTAGTATATAATATGATTTAATCTGGTTATGCCAAGAAAATAGTTGCGACGTAATTAATAAACATATTATTATACTTCTTTTTATAACATATATATCAATAAATGTGCAGCATATAGAGACACAAATGGATTCTTCCTGACTTAATAAACATTTGCAGATACTCTCTGTGTTAGAAACTGAGGTCGTGTGAGCTCAGCTTCCTCCTGTAAAAATTTGAATGAATGACAATCAAATCATTAATCTCTAAGAATTATATATTGCTTTCCCTATAAGCACAATATGTTTTACGCTATATCCATAATACCGCCATGATATTCTGAATACCTCACAATATTGCAAAGATATCGTATGAATATTGAAGGATATCTTGTTCTAATAAGGTAACAGTTTGCTGCATGTTTTCTTAAGCGCGTAATGTAGTAAATTGTCCTTATAGGATTATATTTCTTGCAGAAGATCGAGATGAAATTTTATCATGAAATCTGCGGTAGAGCTTTATGAAATGTGTAAGAAATATAAAAACTTAAGCTTTGTGAAAAAAAAAGTTTCGTGGCTTGCTTTTGTTTACTTCAAAATCATTATTCTTGATCATTATTAATGCAGCTCTCACTTAAGAACTCATCCACATTTCTTATTTATGTGGCGGCGTTGGGTCAAGCCATTCATTTATCATTTAAATGTAAAATTCATCTTTTTGTTTCTGGTAACATCGTTGTCATTTCATGATTCTGCATCCGCGTGATGCCATGTCTTTCGATTAGCAATTGTGATGAAAAAGTAGTGTAACTAATGTAAATAAATGCATGTCTCTAATAATGTCTAAATAATGTCTCTAAAATTATGCATCACCTTACAAGTTGAAACATTTTTTAAATCGAGTAATGTAGTAAAATGCCCTTAGAATATCATATTTGTTGCAAAAGGACAAGTCGAAATTTCAGCACGGAGTCTGTGGTTGGGTTTTATGAAATGTATAAAAATTATAGTCTTAAGCTTTTTTGAAAGGGATGTTGCATGTGCTGCTATTTCTTATTTCCAGATTATTATTCCACACACATATGGGGTGCGGAGCTGCAACTCTCACCGAAGAACTACCTTTCCTTTTCATATTCTTTCTCATAGGCATCTTTTCTTCGCATTAATATTTTTTTATCTTGGAATCAGTAAAATATCTATTAGGAACTTCAAAATCGGATAATTAACGGTATGCTTATTTGAGACAACCTAATAAAGTTTTGCTAATATGTAACCAGAATTGTGTTCTTGTCAAGTTAAATTATAAATTATTATCATCGCATGCGTTTTTGAATATCACATACTAGTAGTTCTGTGAACAATAGAGTTTGCCCAGTCTCCAAAATAAAAAAAAAATATTTCAGATTTGCTTTTCAAAGCAGTCTTTAAAAAATTAGCCTATATTGTTATTTATTGTGAAGACTGTATTGTTTGCAAGGACACCAGACATTATAATTTTACTCTCTTGAAGGTGCCTTCCTTTTCAACCTTATATTCACTATCATACTAATTTATATTTAGAATCAATTTACAATATTGCATAGCAAAATTATGTACCAATTTTACTCCAAAAAAACCAAAACTCTGCAAAAAATTCCGTAAGCTAGTGTTATATACTATTTCAGCAATTCAGTGAAAATCAAACAAAATAAAATTCTTATAAGACAATAATTTCGCAAGAAAGCAAAGGATGATGATGCAAGTTAAAACGGGAAAAATATCTAGATGAAATAAAGAGATTGGAATTTATTAAGACAACATCAAAAATTGAATTGATAATTTCGCAAATAAAAAGTTACACAAATAACAGATAATTTCCTTTACATTTAAATGAACCGTTTAGAAGAAACATTGAAAAACCTTTCAAGAAAAGAGAAGAACAAGATTAGATGGAACAAAATATGGAATAAAATTTCAAACTGATAATATAATCTTAACTCTCTCTTTTCTTTTTCTTATTTTTTTCAATACAAATTATATGTACAAATCTTTTCTCTCATCAATATCAACACAATTATAGTTTAATGTACACTGGTGTAAGAAATTAAGAGAATTTGCAGACTTGGTCGATTATCTCTAGAACTACTAGACCGATTTTAATTAAATTTGATATGTACATACATTGATACGATACAAAACAAATAACCATTCAACAATTGTAATACACACGCATGATCGTGCGTAATACTCGTTGGAGTCTGAAGTTATGAAACAGCGGTTGCAGAATAAACAAAAAATGGGTTAATAGAGGGTACGGTCCCCTCTTACAGATATACAGGCCTTGCAGCGTGACTTCATAATTGAAATAAGGCAGGTTATCATTTCCTGTGGCAATTGGTCCCACTCGTTCAACAACGCTGTTTTCATTTCCTGGATGGTTCTCGGAAGGGGTTGCGAGTTGCAATTGCCATCCCCAGATCGTCCCAGACATGCTCTATAGGGTTGAGGTCTGGAGATCTGGCTGGCCAATCCATCCGGCGAATATCCTCACTCTCTAGAAATTCGTCTACTAGAAGAGCTCTATGTGGCCTCGCGTTATCGTCCATTAAAATGAACTCAGGGCCAACTGCACCCCTGAAAAGGCGAACATAGGGCTCCAAGATCTCATCCCTATACCTCACACCAGTCACAGTGCCTCTTTCAAAGACATGGAGAGGTGTTCGGCCATCCAACATGATGACTGTCCAGACCATTAAACCCTCTCCGCCATAATGGTCGATTTCGCGGGCATTGGAGGGTAGGTAGCGGGTCCCTGGTTCTCTCCATATGAACGTACGGCGAGAATCGGTGTTTAGGCTGATCCGGGACTCATCAGTGAAGAGAATGATCGCCCATTGATCCATACTCCAATTTTTATGCTCTCTGCACCATGCTAAACGGACTCTCCTGTTCGTAGAAGTGATCGGGACGCAAACAGCAGGTCTTCTTGCAAACAACCCTGTCTCATGAAGTCTTTTGGAAACAGTCACCCTTGATACACGGGTTCCTGTGGCTGCATACAAGTCACGGGAGAGCAGAGAAGCTGTAGCACCCCTGTTACGCCTCGCTATAATGGACAAATAACGGTCTTCTGTGGCCGTGATGGCTCTTGGACGACCTTGCGCAGGCTTTCTCTCGATGGATACGGTATCCTGGAACTGTTTCCATAAGTTACACACGACGCTGGGCGTTAAATTGAACTCTCTACAAATCTGGACTTGAGATTGACCTGCTTCTAGCCTCTCCACAATTCGCCACCTCATTCCATCATCTAAACGTTGGTGGTTACTCATTTTCACTGTTACAATTTGAATTTTACCGATTGCTGCAAAATAACACCAAGAAATTCGCCTAAGTGTGCTAGCGAACGAAATGCGTCTTACCTTACGCGCGCTTATCAAGCCTGTTTCTCTATCAGCTCCGCCTACACACACGTGTACGCTTACGTATTTGACGTACAAGATTTGAATTTTCGTGTAGAAGTAGTAGTTTTACATTCAGTTAAGTTCTTTTCATGAAATTCGATAAAATATGCAAATTCTCTTAATTTATTTCGCCAGTGTATATTTTAGCAGTAGTAACAAAATTACTATTAAATGTCTGCTTTTATCAGTATTAACAAAATTGCAATAACATGACTCGCATTTATCAAAAATTATTCAAACGTTTGAATAGTGCCAAACTCGCAATTGACTCACCAAAACGTTCAAAGCAATTGAAGGGCCACTCTCTTGAAACGAATTCAAAAAATACAAAGCCTTACATATATATCATTTTTGTTGCTTCAAGAAATATTCCTGCCAAATGCGAAGAAAATTGAACAACACGTTTGTCTATGATTGCGTAACAAACAAATTTACTGACAGACAAAATGCTGAAAGGTTGAGTTTAAACGGAGACCTCCTATCGCTCGGTCAATAATAAACAGGAGTTAATACGTAGAGTTCGTGAACTTCAAGTTTCATAACCACCACTGAATGATTTTACTGAAAAGTGAGTGGCAAGACAATTTGAAATTACTCGGTGTTTCAATTTTTGCTCGTCGGTTCATAGAACGTCAATAAATATCCCGAAGAGAATTAACTGGGAAGATTCCCGGTATAATAATATAAGTAATAAGTAAGTTATGGATAATATATGTAATTGTTAAATGCAAACATTTTGTTCTTTTTCATTCTTTTTTATGGCATGCAAAAGAGGCATCACAATGCCAGCTCAGGTGTCATCATCGTCATTTGAGTGCGATTCGAAATTACGAAATTCGTCCCAAAATAGATCTTGCCTCTATTCCAAAATAGCCCTCGTGTTCCTCAATACGGGAAGTTAATATAACGAGATTAAACTAAACGAACCACAATGCAGGCTGTTGACGACATCTGAGATTTAGTCTAGTCCAGTGGTGGCGAATCTATGACCCGCGGGTCAGGCACTGACCCACTAAGACATTTTAAATTATCCACGAGTTGATTTTTATGAAGTTAATTCTTATATCATAAAACAGAGAACAGACAATCGAAAATATCGAAAAATTAAAGTATAAATATCTAACAGTATCTTTATAATAAAAATATTGGCTGTTGGCCTTTGGCTAACAGATTTTCTATCGTATTACTGTGTAGGCGGTGGTGATCTAGTGGCAAGGTTTCGGCCTGGAGCCCGGAGGTTCCCAGGTTTAAAAAACGACTCCATTAATGTTTCGCCGTGTATGGGAGCCTGTTGAACGTCAAATCATACTTAGGGGTCAAAACGTCCTCCCGCTGGTGTGGTGCGGAGGGAAAGGGGTTGCTAGCTCAGGTATCGTCCTTGTTATCAAACCGTGGTTCAAAATCACGAGATGCATTTCAAAATAGCCCTCGTGTTGCTACAAAACAGGACATTAATGTAACTAAACTAAACTAAGCTAAACTATTCTAAACTAAACTATTCTAAACTAAACTAAACTATTCTAAACTAAACCATTCTAAACTAAACTATTCTAAACTAAACTATTCTAAACTAAACTATTCTAAACTAAACTAAACTATTCTAAACTAAACTATTCTAAACTAAACTATTCTAAACTATTCTAAACTAAACTAAACTATTCTAAACTAAACTAAACTATTCTAAACTAAACTAAACTATTCTAAACTAAACTATTCTAAACTAAACTA
>BGPR01028250.1:0-10042 GCA_013235015.1 Araneus ventricosus | reverse complement strand
CCCAAAGCATCAGATCATTTATAGGAGCATCTGTAGCATTTTGGGCATTCAACCAAACCTTAACAAAAATCAAATCGTTGAACAAACACATTTGATGCAAATTTTGGATTTACTATTGAATTGCATGAAATTGCTTACCAAAAGCATATATCTTTGCCGAATAAAGTAAATATTCATATTGCATACATTCACTTGGCTTTGTGAAATGAGCCAGGCATTTGTCAATTAAATCCCCGATGAGAGTTCTCTCAACACTATTAGGACAATCCCGGAAATATTCATTGTAGTCACTGACCGGAGAGAATGTGCAGCAGTCCCTGAACATATACGAGAAATTCGACCCTTGGGTTTAACTTTTAGTAGATATTTGTGTTATTTAACAGAAGAAGCAGTAACATTTTCTTTCTTCTCTAAGAAAGTGTCAAGAAGATTGCGGCATCCTTAATGAAATACAAAACTAATGAAAAATCACTTCTGGTGTCCCCGTTTTCTCTTTTCAATTACACCACAAAACAGCATCACTTGATTAGAACGTAGACATGGTTGATTTTTCTTTTGTTGAACCAAAATGGAGCCTGGTTAAAAAAACAATCCTCGGGCCTGGGAAGAAGATTTCACGTTCAAAGAAATGAAAATTTTATCAAAAACTTAAAAGTAGTAAATGAAATCGTCGAACGAGGGGCAAAACTAACGGAAGATTTCAGTCAATCGATAACCAAAAATGAACAGACCCAAAATCTACTTCAGACTGTTGAAGAAAGTAGAGGGAAAACACTCCTTGCTTTAAGAAGTCACGTTTTAAATGAAATTTAAAGTAGTTACAGAGATGACATGAGATTATTTGACAGTTAATGGAATTTTTACAAGCTATTTGGACAATTAATTAATGCGAGTATTAAGTCTTTTTTATTAATGCTACATGTTAAACTGTCAATTAAAATTGTAGATTTTAACTTATCACGGCATTCATTTTTATATCCTTCTTTAACATTTTAGTAAATTTTTTTGTGAACATACAGTAATTGTGGTATGGCGTTTCCAAAAAGCAAAAATGCAGAATTATTGCAATTCTTAACCATTTTATGCTTTTTTCCCCCAAGTGCCTAAGGTTACAGTTAATACTTATTTGTATTTATATTCTAACTAAACATGTCCATTGGAATAAATGTAATCCAGTTTTAAAACATTATCAACCATATAAAATTTCTTTAAAAAATTCTAAAAATGTGACATTTTAGGAGCCTTTTTTTTCCAAATTTCAGGGCTTTTTTACATGCAAACTCTACAGTTAATTTCGAGGGCTGAAACTTCATATACTTTCTATTAGGACCAAAAGGAATGGGGAAAACCCTAGGGAGCAAGGTTTTTTTTTTTTTTAAATTTTTGAGACACACTAATAACCATCCAAGACACTTCCAAAGTCACAAGCTATCACATACACAATCATCAATCTTGCTGTTAGAAAGGACTGATCACAATGATACTGGGAAAATTATTTTCACTCGTAAAAGAAAATCTGAATCTTTTCCAAGCTCAAAATGCTGAGAACCTCTGAAATTCTTGTCTATGAGCTACAAAAATGATGCTTTGTCTGCTACTATAGTTCCGAGCAGAAAGACAATGAGTGACAACCACCCCCCCCCAACCTCCCCCCCCCCCAAGCCCCACCCTAGAAGTTGCATCTTCTATTAGATAAAGATCTTTCCTAATGCATTTAAAAGTAATTGATATATTACTTTTAATATATTAAATTGAATACATCGAACAAAATTTAGTTATAAGCAGCAATACTAGATACACTAAGTAATTTAGAATGGAATGTATATTACGTCATCTTCAGGTGATACGGCCGCTTATAGGTTTCTGATTATTTGTTCCGAATTTCTCATATCTATAAACACTTTACCACGTGAAAAATTATACACGTACTGAAGATATCAATTTTAAAACGCATTTAAAGCAGCGTATACAGAATAATTACGTACATATCTATTCTTCGTTTCCTCTCTCCCTCTTTTCAATAAATCGATTCCGACAATATCCTGGGAAAAAAAATTCGGCAACAGCCATCGTAATCTGTTACGTAAAATGAGGCACACAAAGAGAGCACCCAAAAATATTTTTAACACGCGCATTCAATAAATCGAAGAAGACAGCGACTGCCTAGCATCCCAAGTCTAGACGTGAAACGAGACGCTGCAAGGACCTACAGCGCCGATCCGAAATTCTGCGGGGGCACCCACCTTCGAAAACAACTCATCACTCACGCTGGCTGCTGGAAAAGGAGCAAATTAAAGGATACTTAGCAGGCAGGATTTTAAAACCTAATTAATCAGACTGAAAAGAGTAGGGAAATTATGAAAATTACAAATGCCAGACGAATTCGAAATGATTTTTAAGAACGCTGGGAGTATTGCAGTGGAAAAACACGTCCTCCCTCCCCTCGAATTAGACTGAAGGACGATGCAGTTCTTTTTAAAAATAAACACGCATAGAGTGTGCCTATCGTCTAGTGCCCAAATTATTGCTTGAATCAGTAAAAAATAAATACTTATTCAGAGGTTTAATGTTGAAATATTAGGCACACACTGCAAGAAATTTTCTTTTAAAATGCATTTTCTTTGTTTCCACTAGGAAAAGAAAGGGATTTTCAAGTCGCAGTGTTTAGTATTCAAGATTCAAACAGCTTAAACCTAATTACAAGTTTTCGTAATAAGCACCTTTGAAAGATATTACATATACAAATAAAAAGAGTCTACAGTCAAAATAAAGATATTATCAAATATAACGTCATATAATTGTTTGAAGTGATTGGCAGATGATAGAGATTTCTGAACTACACGACAGAAGCTCTTTTTCAAGGTCTGAAAGGCCAATCGATTTTGTGTAGACATCCCCTCGACATAGGATTTCAAAAAGTCATAGTTACACTCGTTAACACGGTAGTTCATTTTTCGCGTAATTATCACGTGAAAAAGATTACGATCACCAGCAGATTGAGCACACCCGGAATACATTTTTCCTGTTTACTTACTAAAATCTAACATTTCCGTCATTGATCTCAATTGATTTATCATTATAACCTTCAAATATCATTTTTTGTTTGTTTCTCTGTCGCGACTATACAAAATCGGCATCGACAACTTTCGCTTAGATTTCATTTTCACTGATATTTTATAACTAGCCGCCTCTGGAGATTAAATGGTTCGCCGATATTATTGAGCGCGACAAATTTCAATAAAATCTTTTACGCGTAGATTACCTTAATGGTCCCTTCAGCAAAGTATTTTTAAAATTTCAAATTTTAAACAAATGTTTTAAATTTCAAACTGACGCAAAATGACGTATAAATGAAAAGACGTATAATCGAAATTTTACTACACAACTTTGATTATTGCAAATGCAAATTCTAATGCCAATTCATTTAAATGTACTAATTTTAAAGATAGTACTAATATAATAGTACTTAGTATGGAAACATTTATCTTAAAAGCGAGAAAAATGATATCTTTATTGCATGTCTTGCGTACTAATTATACATATCTTATACAATTTATGTACATGCAGGTAGGCGCTTAAGTAAAAAAAAAATCTTTAACCATCGTCTGACGTGCTGATTGTTTGTAAGTACATCATTATGAATCGAATTGCGTTCATGAATGTTTTTTCTCTATTCTTTTGACAAAAGAAATAAGTTCGAAGTTTTTCAATGGAGTCCATTGCGTCTTTAAAAGAAAGGTGGAATAACTTCTTCGCCATTGCTTAAATTATCACCAGACATTTTGTCTTCTATTAATTCCTCAATTGGAAATAACATCCAAGTCATGGTATCTTTATCGCATTTAACATAGGAAGGATGAAATTTTCACATTTCTGAACGGGGGAAACGACGTATAACCGAAGTTTTGCGTCGTATAAACGAAGTACTTTATCATTACAATGAATACGAACGAGTCGGGACTGTGAAGAAACGACGTATAAATGAGAGACGTATAAACGGTGCTTCATTGTATTTCCATCGTTGCTTACTTTTGAAATTAAACCTTATCTGTAACTACCAAAAATAAAAAATTTTATTAAAAAAACAAATTTACTCATGTTTATTAATTTAAACAGAAGCCTATTTAAAATGCAAAAAAAAAAAAAAAAAAAAAAAAAACCACGTCTTCATACCTTGGCTATCAATAAGGGAAGAAAAACCCAGTATAAAATATTTGTAGTAACAATGAAAATGATTTGAATTTTATTATAAAAATGAAAAGGACTGTTGTAAAACATACCTAAAAATAATTTTAAAAAATTATTAAAATTAGAGAAAAAAAATTGTACGGAAACTAATCGGTATCATAGAAAAGATAATTTTTTTGAATTTTGAGGTAGTGTAAAAATAATTTTTGTATCGTATTATTTTCCGAAGACATCAAGAAAAAATTCCAAAATTTCGCTTATTTTTAATTAATTTACTTAATTCTACTTAAAATTTCAAAAAAAAAAAAAAATGCCCGAAGTTACCTTCCCTCCAAAATTTGTTTGTACGAAATTCGGTAGCTATAGGTCCAGCGGTCTGTCTTGTAGAGCGCCAACACGCAGACAAGAACACATTCTCCTTCCTTATTAGTAGAGATTAGAATCAACATTGCAGTTTTTGGTAAAGCACTGACAAATATGGCTAGCTTAAGGAATATGAAGTATCCATTACATTTTGTGTTCTTTTCTAGATATAATACATACTGGAACAGGAAGAGATGATTCTCCGAAGATCGAAGAACCATAACTACGTGAAATGCAATTTGCAAAGAATGGCTGAACGAGTGAACTATTCCTCGTACTTACTTTACATCGACGTAATTATTCCTTCTCTCGTCGCAGGAAATTGTACAGTTGCAATGATGAGTAATAACATCGATGCTAAGAATTAAAATGAATATTTTGGATGGTCATGAGTTCAAAACCGAAATAACTCATAGATCCAAAATAAATTAAAAGTATTTATAATGTTTACCCTACTGACATATCACATGCTGTTAATATAGCGAAGGAAATTCCGATATACAAAGAACGGTACGAAAGAAAAGTCAAGACACCAAACTCAAATTGATGTAAAGAAGGCTCAAAAGCTTTTGATAATACGCTAGAGCTGCAAGCGATTTCCGAAACAGTAGCTTCTTTTGTCCCTTTTCCTCCCCCTCTCTTTACTATTCAAAAAAGGCTTTAGCTCGATAGAGAAACGGTGCGGAAACAAACACCCTGAAATTCTTTATCTGTTCCAAAGATTTAAAGCCTTGACAGCAACGGCATTGACAGCACCAAAGATACACTATCTTTTTATTTGTCCATTTTACTCTTCACGACTAAAAGAAGGCCTTTAAAAACGGACGTTGCACCGAAAGCCATAGAAAATTTAAAAAACAGAGCGAACTTAGAAGGATTCGTGAAATGAGGTTACTTTATATCTGCGTAAAATAGTTGGATTAAACCAATATTACTTGCATCTGGCAATACCAACAGAACTTAGAAACACATTTGTGGGTGGGATTTTTAAGATGAGCAGACTTTTAGCTTTTGTTGGCAATGTGCAAGAAATAAGTGGATTATCTCTTTCTCTTACATTGCGATAGTTTTTAATGCAAAAACTTGCTCATTTTCTTTACTATCACAATCACGGTACGTGTGAAGCACGGGCAAATCAGCCACCAGATTAAACATCTCGTTTTGAAGCTACACGAGGGCTATAAAAGACAAGCCTCCCAATATTGAACCGTGTTTAGGTGTCAAGAACTGCTTTTGAGCCAGTCTCCCACTCTCTTCATATCTAGACTACACTCAGATGAAAACGAAAACGCTTGTCCCACGATGTTGGATTGAGCGGGCACCAGGCCCACAAACTAATGGGGGTCCTCTGTGGAATCGGATCTCGAACGTACGATCCTCTATTTTGAAGCCGAGACGGACATCAAGCCACCGTGGCCACTCCTCATTTACTGCATGAACACTATGCGCTGTTTTACACTTACACAAATGCCTCGCAAGGTTCCCACTCTATTTAATCAGGGCATTAATATTAATGTTCTAATGCGATTAACCTCACAAAAAACGACCCGTATTTTATTTTTTGTACCGACATATTACACCAATTTTTTCGTAATTAGTATATCCCATTACTACATGCAACTTTAAACTTGGCATTAAAAAAAAAGGATACACTAAAAACTAGATCCTATACGGCCTACCCCCCCCCCCCCCCTCCCTTCGAGTTAACCGTGACCGCAATCAGCAGGGTATGCGCAAGGAATGTTCCAAACGAACGGCCCTGAACTTGGAAGATCGGCGGAAAAGGAATATGAGGGAGGAGAGAAGAGAAATTACGCAGCCTTGAAAAACAAGAGGGTACGCCTTCCACACTTTTTTTCAACTGGAAACAAACGCGTTACTTTTAACACCTACACGAAACCATCTACTCCATTAGTTTTCTTTTTAAATTCTTCCAGAGAGAAAGTTTTTTATAAACAGTTAATAGAACATGAAGTGCGCAGTTAAACAAATATTTTAACAGATTAAATTAAACGACCGTCGTTCTCGAGAGGCGGAAAATCCTAACTTGGGCCATTTCTTTCGAGGCATCGTTTTATCAGATGAAATTTTCTATCAAATGCTATCCCCCTCCAGCACCAAAAAGGTTGTCTTTAATTCGAATATTCAGTTATACAAAATTTATAATGCGTTCATATGAGAAATAATGAGAGATTCAAATGATTGATTCATAAACGATCTGAAGTGAAATATAAAATTAATCCACCCTATAATCTATTAATAAGAAATTATTAGTCACATTTATCAACTAAAATTAGGTTATCAACTCAATATAAAAAAGCACAATTTTTCAGTGGCGTAGCGAGGGTAAGGGGCCCCCGGGTCATAATATGATTTTTTCGCCCCCGCCTTCACCTCAGTGACTTAGCTCGTCTAAACGGCGCCCAGGGCATGGTATTTTTTTCTCCCCCTCATCGTGTTTGACTTCAAATGACAAAGGCATTCAAGTTTTGTCACCATGTCCAGTGGCGTATCGAAAGTAAGTGGTACCCGGAAAATAATGATTTTTTATTCCAGTCGTCAACATGGCTTAACAAGCGCAAATGACGCCAGGAGTATGGTACTATTTTTACGCCTCCTCGTCATAGTTTGCATTAAAAGTGGCACACAAGAAGAAAGTTTTGGACCCCATGGCGCCCCTTAAAATTAGCGCCCGCGGTACCTATACCCCCTGCCCCTACAATTTTTAAAATCTGAAATTTGTCACAACTATTACAGCACAATATGGCTGAATTTTTTCACTAATTCATATTTATTGTTATTCACTCCCCTACCATTTACTGATAGATAAATCATCAAATTATACTTTAAAATTCACTCTATTTCCTCTTGACAGAAACCAGTTAGGCGCAAGAATTTAATCATGCCACCTCCCCTTTTCTACGGATTTAATCCTCCCAACTGAGGACTTTTTACAGCGCTATTTAGATGCAACCTTTGCCAATAGTTCCTAATGATTTGGAAGGAAGCTAATTGTCATTTATATTCAACGCTACAATAGTAACAGGCAAACATATTAGTCCGCGTCAATCGCGGGACACGCAGCTGGAGGCTGATAACATTTACACTAATTAACTATGCAAAATTGAATTGAGGTAGGCAAAATCATATCTACCTTGACGCAACCAAAGTTTTCATAATAAATAACTAAGTCGACGAAAGGAACATCGCGTGTGGGAATACCTTTTTTTTTTTCATCAGTCCACCTCTAAAACTTGATCTGATTTATAAAGATTAGGTTTTAAAA
The DNA here is from genome assembly GCA_013235015.1 of Araneus ventricosus. Taxonomy (NCBI): domain Eukaryota; kingdom Metazoa; phylum Arthropoda; class Arachnida; order Araneae; family Araneidae; genus Araneus; species Araneus ventricosus. The sequence goes on along the minus strand of BGPR01028250.1, from coordinate 2,205 downwards.
AAAAAAAACTTTGAAAAATGATAGAAGAGTAGCTGGGTGAATAACAATGAATATGTTATGATAATCGTTCCAGTACACATCATCTTTATCATTACCCCGATCTGAAAGGAGCGCACTGACGTTTTTCTTCTCAGAGGTCAATCCAATTCTCCGATATATATATATATAAATTCTTGAAATGGTATTTATAACCGTAATGAGAATCATTTCACGGAACATCTGTTTCTCGTAATCCAGATTTTGTACAGTTATTTTTAGAAAGCGAAAAGTCTATGCATTTATACCACATAGTGAGGGGGTGAATGCCATATTAACAAAGTAATCAGTAACAAAGTAATCAGTATTAACAAAGTAATCAGTATTAACAAAGTAATCAGTATTAATAAAATATCAGTATTAACAAAGTATCAGTATTGACGAATCAGTTAATTCGAAAAAAAAAGTAAATGATTTTTTTCTTTTCTTCATGATTTTGGGTGAATGTGGGAACCTAAATGCAATTCTAAATAACGTCTAGTTATCGTTTACAACAGTGAACCAGTCGTAACATATAATGTGAACCTAGCCTAACAGCACCTTCATACCACTTACCTTACCCGTAATTCGCCAGTTTTGTAGATACAGTTATAGCGTTCACCCCACAATACGATTTCGAAAAGTCAGAAATTTTACGATTTGGTAGTAATCAAGCTTACAATAAAGTAGACATTTTAAACCTTCTATCGGGCGCGCGTATGTGAGAGATACACAAAGGAAGAATTTCGTTTAATATTTTTTTACCAGAGGGTGCTACGAAAGCATGGCCTTGGCTAATCTTCCAGTTCTTTTCGACGAACTGAAAGCCATCGTTTGGAATTCGAGGGCTTAATAGGACTCTGCTGATCTGCTATTTGTATAGTACGCGCGACCGTTGCAATGAAATTGCCTTCTTGCCTTTTATATTCTAATATATATAGATTGAAAATATGACACGTGTTTTGATTGTTTGAAATTTTTAACTAAATATAGATAAATTTCAATTTTTTTTTTTTTTACTTTCACATTACAGATGTATATATTTCAGTTGAAATATTGGCAATTTCATTTATTATATTTTCAAGTTATTCAGCTAATTCTTTGGGCATTTAATATTGTTTTTGCGTTTACATTGTTTCCATTCCTTTTAAAATAAAAATTGTTTAAAATAATCGTACTTATTAACCCTTAACTCAATGAAAACCTCATCTCTATAATTATCCTCTTAAAAATTCATATTTTACAATAGCGTATCCAGGAAATATACTGTTCATGTTGATATACAGGACGCGCCTGCTGGAAGGTTAACATTGATTTAAATGAATTATATTATACTGTACTCTCGTAGCGTTGCATATAAACACTAAATTACGGAAGAATAATAGAGCTTGGCATAAAAAAAGCAAACTTCCAATTCACACTAAAAACGAGTCACAAAAATCTCCGCGGAATTTTAACAATTTCTTCCACGGCATAATATAATATTGGTGACTTTTTATTACAATGCGAAATACAAGCTTCTCCAAATAAACAGCTTCAGTCGACCTTTGATCGCATAAAAAGTACATTTCATAAGAACCTCATAACTGGAAGTCAAATACTGATTCTATTCGGGGAAATGAATCACTTAAAAAGGCTTTTAAACGCGTTCTGCTGTTGTTTGTTGAAGGAAGGCTCTACTTCGAAAGCGTTGCCACGGATAGATTAATGTCTGAGGCTTGACGCAAATTCAAATATTGACTCGTGCATCAGCCTCATTGTCTATTCAAAATCTACGAAAGGTATTTCGTTACACGCTACAGTGTTTTCTCGGAACCAGATTTGTACTTCCTTCAGAACAGCTGCACTGATATTTTGTACTGGATTCGTACGTACTCTCTGTACATGCAATCTTCTCTAAGCGGTCAGATCATAGATAAGCGATAAAATTTGGTGAGAAGTGTCGCGATCTTGCAACGTAATTAATTCAACGTAATAATTGTATTAACCAAACGAAACTATTGCTATAAAAATTCCAGTTATGTAACCATTAGGAGAAAATGAGGAAATATAAGTTTTAATTAGACGTGAATAGCCGTCATTGATGCAAGGGCGGGGGGTTGAATATTGGAAGGTCCCCCCCCCCCTTATTTCTTTAAGTAACAAGTTTAACGGAAATTACAGTACATTTTATTTAACAAGAATTTATTT
>BGPR01028249.1:0-20091 GCA_013235015.1 Araneus ventricosus | reverse complement strand
CATTTCTAGCTAAATGTCTTCTAATTTTAACCAGACTTTTATCGAAAATAATGATTATAGAACAATGCATTAACGATTTATCTAATCATAAATTTATTTTCGCTTCATGTGCACTAAAAAGATAAAATTCTAACGTTTCGACTTCCTGATTATTCGGAGCAATTTGTTGATAATGCGCGATAACGAATTCAAATTTCTTTTTTCCTTTTATGATTGATGAAGCATTATCGGAACTGGTTATCATAATTTTACAGAGATAAAAAAAATTGCAGTAGAGATATGAATCCACCAGTTAAAATTTCAGGAAATTTTTCCAACAATATCTGTTTGGTATACATATTATTCAATTAGAATAATGCTTAATGTCTATGAAACAGTGTTTCCAAAAGAGTAATAAATTTGCCGTACTTCAAATAATCCTAACGATTCTAGGCGCAGGGATGTGGAATGAAGTTCAATACTTCAAATGTTCTTTATAATTAAGGAAAACACTTTGTAATAGGATTCCAAAGCTCTTCGATTTCATCTTTTATATCCCTCACTTATTTCATGTAGGCAAAAAAATAAGAGATCACATTAAAGTTTGCTAATTCCAGAAAATATAAATATTTTGAAAAGTTCAAGGTTGGTGCACACTCTTAAAACGGCGCCAAGTCGCCAAAGCTAATACAGGCAATACCTGCATATAGCTTTGGCGACTTGGCTCCAATGATATGCAGCGGTCAACGTCTTGCTTCGGCGATTTGGCAGCATTTTAAGAGTGTGTACCAACTTCTAGATTTCAACCAAGTTCAAGATACCAAATAAAGACCAAAATATATGGACGGTTTAAAGTCACAGTGGTGTATAAGTCACTTTTTCCAGAAAAAGTTTAATATTCAACCATTGTACAAATTCAACCCCTCTGTTAAATTCGGATCCAGGCGACTTTCCTACATTACAATATTTTTGTTCTAACGAATTTATTACAGCACTTTTCGAGTTATGTTAATTTCTGGAAAACAAATAAAATATACCTTGCACCACAGTAACTTTAATCCGTTCATATATTTCTTTACAATAATTCATTTAACTTTTATAATTTATGCTATGATTTATGAATATTTCTAGAAAAAGACACAAGCGCAGCCAGCTCTTAAATGAAAATGGAATCTCAATTTTGCAAGCATCTAAAATTTAATTCTTCTAAAAATTGAATCCCAAATATGGTTGGAAATGAAAGGATGTTGTTGAAGCGCCAACTGTGTTTGGCGCCTTGGCGGGGTTGCCAAATGTATAAGCCAAATATTGTTTGCTTTTTGTCAGAAGCTTGTACTGTTCAGCAACGGATTCCGAGACTACCACTTTTGGGAGATTTTACACCGGAAAGGGGTGTCAGACAATGAGTCATATGAGCGCATTTCCGGAATTCTTTGTTAGATCACGCTCAGTAAAATGGAAACATCACCCTTCCATTCTTCACTTTACCCCTATTTTGATGAAAATAACTCTGCCCGGCGCATGCGCAAAAGAGCGGAGGGTTTCCGAATCCGTTACTAAACAATATGATCTGACCGGGTAATGACGTGTGAGCAAAGGGCTCATAATCGTTATAATCCGGAATAAAGTATTTAAATGGAATTTGTAAGAAGATTTGTTCAGGATCTGTTATTATGTAATGATGCCTGTGAGTATAGACATCACTGTTTTAGGCTAAAAATTCCTGAATAATCACACTGGTCTGTCACAACAGATGTCTTTATATGAGAAAGAGCGTGAAAATTTTTTGTTACATTTTGATAAAATAAAAACGATCCTAAAAGTTCTATCGGATAAAAGTTAGAACCATACAGGATTCACTGAGTAAAATTGAGATTTTCTAATTTTTTTAATCGGTCGATAAAGAAATTTGATCTAAAAGACAATAACTTTAGACTATCAAAGGAATCGGGCAATAGTGTATTTTTTTTGTGTAATGATATATTTGGTCGCAAGTTTTGATTCTTAAATTGCAGAAGATTAAATTTTAAAACCAGGATGGATGCTCCCCCCTCGTCTTTCTCGTAGACTTCCATAACATGACGCGTTTGTGTTCACGGTCGCCGTATGGTGAAGAAAATCGACCATACAATTTGGAGTTCTTCCCTTTGAGCGATTGGGTTCCACATTTGATATAGATCTACAAGCTTTGTATCTAGACTCCATAACATATTGTTATGAACCTGTAATGTCGCTTCCCAGCAATGTTAATCTTATGGATGGAAAAAGACCTTTACAGAGGTTTTGTTGGCTGCCGGGGGAATAGAAGTCAATGGCCCTCCAACTTTGACGATTATTTTGGTGACAAAATGAAGGTTCTCGAAAATACCAGAATGGTCGCTCTATCTGTATTAGGAGCGGAGTTATGGAGAATCTTCGAGAGATTCTAAGTGATATCACATCCTATAGGAAAAGGGTATAAATACCGACCTACTCAATGAGAAATCAGTCTCTTTGGAGTCTTGTTCGTATTGCGAGTTGGACAACTGTTAGACGCTGAGCGCTATCGTCCAAGCTATTATTGTTATTATTCGTGAGTTGCTGCCTGCTTGTGTTGTAATTTGTGCAGGTTCTGTTCTTTTTGTGATGCAGTGCTTCAAGTTTTTGGAATATTCATTAAATAAAGCGTTATTTTCATTTATCCAGTTTGTAGACTGCTTTCACCGTATATCCACCGGGCGATTTTCGTAACAATATCGTCAATGAAAGAGCAAAATGTCGCGTGTCAAAAATTCCTTTCGTTGAAATCCACTAGACGGTACCTCTCCATATCGCCAATGGATGCCAAGTCTCCAAGACGGCTGCTAAGGTAAACAATGCAATGAAGCAGTCATAATTAAGGACTAACTGCTTAAACTTCGACAGAATTTTCATTTTTATCTGAGAATTCATAGATTTTTTCCGAGTCTTCATATGTTGAGTTTGCTGTACTTACCATATAATAACCAAGTGGCATGGCTGTACAGTGTTGGCTTACTATCATATCAAATCCCTTAGTCGCCATCTTGCTTTTGGGCGTTGGCGATTTGGCATCCGTTGGCGATGTGAAGGGGTACCGAGTAGTGGTTTCCAACCAAATGGAATTTCTAATATACGGCCTTTTGCACTTTCAGTGGCGATATTCCATTTTTCTTGTTTGTGGTGAGTTTTCATGTTCATGTGCACATGAATAGACATCCGATAGACACTCGACGCATTGATAGATCTGGTCCAACATTTGATACTCATGCTAAAAGCGGGTGAAAATGTACAAGCCGAATTTCATTTATCTGGCTCATTGCGTTTCTGAGGTATCGTGTTCACAGATAGACATAATTCTAAAGGTTGTTTTATCGGACTCGAAGAATGTAAAAAATGTGGATATTCATAAAAAAATAACGAGCTAATTTTTTTTTTGACGATCACAGTACAGGGTGTCCTAAAATTGCTGTCGCACTTTAAATGAATTATTATTAGGAAACAAAGAAATGCGCTTGCGGACTTTTGTACTCGTTGGAGAAAGTATCAAAGTTTTTTTTGACGTAGACTTACGTCTCTCTAATGGTGGGTCGGGAAAGGAAAAAATTGTGACGCTTTTCGTGGTATTTTTAAACGCTTATAGCTCCGCAACCAAATAAAATAGAGAGTTAGTTGCAGTTTCATTTAACAGAGAAAGGTGAACATGGAAGATTTGCAAAAAGAATTTTAGAATTCGGAATTACGGTTTAGTCACAGTCGAGATGCCAATTTTGTGAAAATCACGACAAAAGTGTGATGACGTCACAGCGACCGATGCGCGCACACGTAGACTAAGGCAATTCATTCATCGATCGCGCGAAATATTACTCAAGAATTGTTCAATTACGTCGAATTTCGTGATATTTTTAAACGCTTATAGCTCCGCAACCAAATAATATAGAGAGTTGCTTTTAGTTTCATTTAAAAGAGAAAGACAGACATTAAAGATTGCAAAAATAATTTTTGAAGTTGGAATTACGGTTTAGTCATAGTGGAGTTGCAAATTTGGTGAAAATCACGAAGAATTTTACATAGAGTCACATAGTCACACTAGACTAATAGGCACTATAGATTATAGTCACATAGAGAGTTAATAGTCACATAGAATTACTTTAGTCACAGAAAGTCACAGCTGAGTAAAGTAAGCAAGTCTACGCCCTCAATCCCAGCGGCCGTTTCGTAGAGACAGCCTCCCGTCGATTTTTTTCTTTTTTTGTTTGTTTTTGACGATGTTTAGAACATATCAATGTGCACACCATTAGTCGCGCACAACACATCAAGTCGGTTAGAGATTTTCTCAACTAGGTTGTGACAAGTATTGGAGAATAAACGCATAAAAATATGTTATGCCATTCATAAATTGTCGATCTTGATAGTGGATTTATTGTGTTTAGGCCGAAATTTACGCTGGACCTGCTTTATCCGATATACCAAGCGATTACATGGACCATTTCTTGCAGTGAAGCCATATTGAAACGAGAATGAGAAAACCTGATGCTCTCTATTCAGTGATCATTTCATTTACAAATGCAAAATAAGATTAACAGCTTATTTATTAAATAAAAAAAGGCATTTTATATGTTTGGTAGTTTATTTTTAACGATTTTTGAAGGTGTGAATATACTTTTTGGGCACCCTGTACTTTCTCTTTATACAGGGTGAACAAAAAGTCCGTTGAAAATTTAAAAATTCATAAAAACCGGAAAAATAAGCGAAATAAAAAACGGTTTGCAGGGTTAGCATCGATAGATCACGGGATTTTTTAAGACAGAAAAAATAACTCAAATAACAGTCGATAGGTGGCGCTGGTACGAGCAACTTCGGTGGAAATTTGCAAATAAGACGGTTATAAGAACTTGCGCTCCTAATCCACAGCCACAACAGATTTTGAGATTTCTGATTCATTCGACTCCCAGCCATGGAAGAGGGAGGTCGCTCCAGGAGCTCTCTGAGCAACACTACTTCCTCACAGAGAACGCTTAGCGCAGAGTCTGGCTCCTCACGTCGCAACTCAGGAATTGTGACGGATGAGTCACAGACAGACTTTACTCAATCATGGATCGAAAAGCACACCACTAGTCACCGCCCTGAGCAAAACACCTGCCGGCGAATCTACGATCTTAAAGTCAAGATCAAAGCTCTCCAAGCCAAAGTCCGGGAAACTTCCAGATCTCTCAAGAGGACCTACTCAATGCCCCGTGAATGTCTCCCTAGAGGTGTTCTTGAAGGCGACGAGAAACGGTATGCAGATGCCCTGGCTGAGCTCGCTCAAGCTGAAAAATCCCTGATGGAACTTGAATCGCGTCCTGATCCTAGAAGCAGCACGCATTATGAGCAAACCATGAATACTGAGATGGAGGAAGCCGGTCAGTATGCTAACTATCCTCTGCCTAAATCTCCCACTCCTCCCTGTAAACTTTCTAACTCCAATGCTTTCCAAAAGGTCTCTCCAAAAAAGGCTGCTAGACCCCAAGTATAGAAAAGAGCAAATCTCCCATAGATACCTCTAACAGGTTCCAAAACTTAATGGATACTACCGAAAATAATATCTCAATTGATCCTGAAATCAAAATCTCCATACCAGACATAAATCTGAAACTATCTAGTGACTACAACCTAACTATCCAGGAAATTGTCAGAAACTTACCCGAAACTACTTGCAAATGTAACCGCGGTTATATCAGGATATCTCCCCATTCTCTTGAAGATAGGGATAAAATCATTGAGACTTTAGATAAAACTGAGAAAGAATACGTTCTCTCCGAGTCCCCAGAAAACAGACCGATAAAAATCGTTATCAAAAATCTCCCACCTGACCACAGCAAAGATAGCATAGTTAATGACCTAGAAGAAAATAAATACCATGTAATCAGAATCAACCAGCTCCGTAACTACCGACTGAAAACCTTTCTTCCCATCTTTTTAGTTGAGCTAGCTAAAACTCCCAATGCAAACAACATCTTTCAACTAGAAAAAATCAATAACTTCAACGTGAAAATAGAGCACTATAGGAAAAAGCAGCGCGCTACCATGTGTTACAAATGCTCTGACTTTTTTCACAGTGCCAGGAACTGCAAATGTAAACCCCGCTGCATTAAATGCAACGGGACCCACGAAACTCGTATGTGCAGTATCAAAACCAAAATCGAAAACCCAGTTTGTATCAATTGCAAAGAAAACGGTCACCTTGCCTCGTGGAAAGGATGCCCCAAATATCCAGTAATCAGAAATAATTCTCCCCCCACCTACGCACAGAAAGTAAAATCCAACCTTCCAAAAACAAATAATTCTCCCACAACTAACTTTAGTAAACCCTCCCCGCAGATAGACACCGACACTTATGACAAATTTGAAAAGAACATGAACGCTCTTAAAATCATTAATGACGCCTTCATTAAATTTCCTAAGCTCATCGAAATCAGTGAAAAAATTAAGATTGCAAAAACTGACTTTGAAATAGTCAGTCTCCTGCTGAAAATTTTCACGCACTAGCTCCGCCCATTACTGCACACCTCCTCTCCCTCTACATCTCCACTCTTCTCTGATTGGCTCACTGGCTAGCTTTTTATACTGGCTCCTCCCTTGAACTTCTCAGTCTGCCACGACCTCCAGCTTCGTTCAGTCGATCTCTCGACATCCTGAGTTTAACATCAATACTCTTACCATCAACAGGCATCACGGCAATGTATGGACCGCAAGGCACTCCCATCTAGTCAGGACAGGAGGTAGCCCCCCTGCGGGGGGCGGGTACTCCCTGAATACGTTGACTAACCACAGCCACAACAAGTGAACAAGGATGCTGCGTGCGAAGGATAAATCTTTATTGGTGAAGTTGTTTTACGTGAATCAAGAATTAGCTACCATTCCCTTCTGCACTCTACCGTAGCTGGATTTTTGACTCGTCTGTAATATGTTATCCCCTGTGGTGGTGGTCACGTGGAAAACATACTGCTGTAATAAACGATTCGGAGGCATTCTGTTCGTTACTTGCGTATCTTTTTCTTTACTTGTGTACGTCAGCGCCACCTATCGGCTGTTATTCGAGTTATTTTTTTTCTTGTATTAAAAAAACTCCCGTGACCTAGAGATGCTAACGCTGCTAACCGTTTTTCATTTCGGTTATTTTTCCGGATTTTATGGATTTTTAATTTTTCTACGAATTTTTTGTTCGCCCTGTATATACAGTGTTTTAATTAAAATTTGCCTATTGAGGTCACAGAGCCGGCCCTATAGCTCAGAACCAAACAAGATTTCACCAAGTGATGCGCTCTGTGAAAAACGAAAAAAAGAAACATGCATAACAACGATATATTGAATGAAACAAGACTTGAACAAGAATACGTTCGGAACTTAATTTCGGCAGCGGTTTTATTTAAACTGAAAAAAACCCCTCAAATTAACTACTAACCCTTTGCTCTCGGAAAAGTAATTAGATGCATAATTATTCACTTTTTTACAAGAGCTCATATTATTGTTTGGAATGTAAAAAAATATGTTTGTGTAAGATAATTTTTCCAGAAAAATTATTCCACAACTTTGTAGGTAGTTTTTTAGCCATCAAAATCAAGAAACGTCAAAATGATGCATCGTCTAGAATGGTGCCTGAGAGTCGTCTCTCGAGTGCAAAGGGTTAAATATTGCATCGGTAATAAAAAAATCTGCAAACCGCCTTAGATAATGGCACACCTCTTAACGAAATGTTAATTATTTTCGTCTTCTTTTTGACGTAGACTTGCGTCTCTCCATAGTGGTCTAATGGCGTGTCGGGAAAGGGAAAAATTATGACGCTTTCCGCGATATTTTTAAACGCTTATATCTCCATGAACAAATAACAGTGAGTTGGTTTTAGTTTCATTTAACAGAGAAAGGTAGACATTGAAGATTGCAAAAAGAATTTTAGAATTTGGAATTAGGGTTTAATCACAGTCGAGTTTCAAAGTTGGTGAAAAACACTACAAATTTTGATGACGTCACAGCGACCGATGCGTGCGCACATAGACTATCCAAGTACATTTGAAATCCATTCATCGATCTGAGTTTCACGAGAAATATTATTGAAGAATTGCTGAATTACATCGAATTTCGTGGTAAAGTTAAACGCTTATAGCTCCTCAATCAAATAACATACAGACTGGGTTTTAGTTTCATTTAACAGAGAAAGGTTGACAATGAAGATTACAAAAAGAATTTTAGAATTTGGAATTACGGTGTAGTCACAGTCGAGTTGAAAAGTTAATCAACACTAGTAATCACTATAGAGTTAATAGTCACACAGAGCTACTTTGGTCACAGAAAGTCACATTTGAGTAAGGTAACTAAGTCTACACTCCTCAATCCCAGCGGCCGTTTCGCAGAGACAGCCTTCCGCCGAATTTTTATTTTACAGGAAATCACTCCATTGGCTAATATTTATCTGCTCATAAAGATTCTTTCAGTAATCCGCCAACCAACAGACGCCTCGAGGTTGTCGTTGTCGTTGACTGGCCCAAGATGATGAAATTCAAAGCTTTATGACTTGGTAAATTTTAGTCCAGTCGAACCTAAAATCAAGTCAATCTTCCAATTCGGTTTCTTCACCTGGTTATTGGATTTAAAAAAATAACCGTTTATAACAGGGCCAAAACATAACAAAAAACGGTTAACCCACACAAAAAATCAATAAGTTTTTGCCATCCCTGCATAGAAGTGAAATTGTGTTTCGTTTGGTGCCACAGAACCGGCTCTAGCGGTTTCTGAATAGGCTAACTTTAATTATAACAGTCCTGTACTTCGTATACAAAGAAGTAAAAAACATCTCGTTTACTTTACTTTACAATTGATGAAACTTACTTAAACATCCACGGCTCGACCGTCACAACTTTCACTCCAAATCTGTACATCTCCAGTCGCAGGCCGTCGCAGAAGCTTTTCGCCGCGTGTTTGCTCATGCAGTAAGGTGCCATACCGCCATACGTATACATACCTGAAATAATTGAAACATTTCATTAGATCGAAATACAAAACTTATCTAACTGCTAAACCACTGAGAACTGAGGTGAGTGGCCTAGCTGCAACTTTTGCCGCCGGGGCAAACTTGCCACATGCCGCCCTTTCTTTACACGAGACATGGATAAAGTGACCATTTATTCCCCCCCTCAAAACGGGACATTTACTATTTTTTATTTAATACTAGCCGCCTTCGGCGACCAGCTGGTTCGCCCGTTTAAATTAGTTTTTATTTTTGTATTTTATATTATAGCATTATCCGTCGCAGTTTCAGTCGCGATAACTCAGCAAAGATAAACAAAAAACTGAATATTTTATTGTATTTGACAGATAGTAAAATATTTAAAGTCGTGAAATTTAAAATGCCAGCGATACAATTCTGTGTGATGCATCGCAGCTAACGAAACTTACAAACTGAGTTTCAAATAACTCTCACTCAATTCATCTATCACTCATCGGTAGAATGATGTACGCTGAATAGGGTCGCGAAAGCCGAACATGCTGGACGCCCATGTGAACCAGTGGATACAAAAAGTGGGGCGGCAAAAAATTCATAGACATCTAAAAGACCCGAGAGTACAGGAGGTAGATAATAAAATTTCAAAATTGGTTAGTTTTCCCGAACACTATTGCCTTTTTGTAATTCATAGTTTCAGGCTGTAATTTCTAGTTTCTAATATCAAATTTAATGAGTTATCACTTGAGGAAATTTAAGTTTGGCGGCAGTACCGTACTCTTAAGCCTAACCAAAATTTTAATAAAAAATTACCTATAATGCAGTATGCAAAAATTTGAAAGCGTTTTCATGCCTCATAATTTTAAAATGTCAGTAAAGCAAGAGATTAAATGCTTGAAGATAGGACGAAAATCATTTCAGTGTACCTCAAAAAAAATAAAAACAAACAAACCTGAAATCAAATATCTGTTGCCACGCCTTATAAAAATATTACTTTGAAGCAGGTGCTATAAAATATTTCAGAAATGCAATGAATACTAAAGTGAAAATTCCGCTTTGGAGTTAATTTCCCCAAGAAAAATACTCATACTATCACAACCGTAACAATTTCAAAAGCGCGTGAATAAAAGATTTGCTGAAATAATGAGATGGTTTGAATTTTACTTACAACAATAAAAACATCGTTACAATTCATGTTTTAAAACATTTTGAAACATCAATTAAAATTGAACAGAATGTCGCATGGAAATAACATCGGTGCCATTAAAAAGCTAATTTTTTTATCTTTAAGATGATGCAAAAACTGGTTTTTTTGCGATAATAGGATCCGAAGTTATTTCGGAAAAACGTTAAAATTTAAAGTCACTTTTAAATAATTTGAATTCTAATAAAAATTTCGAAACATCCTTTCTTGGTGAGCACCTACTCCCCAAGAAGCAACCGCCTGCCAAATTTCAAGTTTCTAGTCCCAGTGGTTTGGGAGAATTCGGGATGAGTGAGTCATGGTATTTGCCTTTTATATATAAAGATTATGTAAATTCAAGAAAACACATATTTCTTCAGTTTTTATTTATTAATGAAAAGAATAAGTATAAGCACGTGAAAATAAATTATTCATGTGATCTTGCATTGTTCTGAAGATCACAGTTTTTCTTCAGTATATTTAGTGAAGATTTAAAAAACAAAGAATGAAATTCTTGGCAAAATTTTTTAAAATTAACTTTGGTAATTAACGTTGCTTTATAAATTGTGATTTTCAACCGTGTTTTCTAGCTCGTCCACAAATTATTCGTATGAAAAAGAACCTTTCCACGCGTGCATTGGTGCTGGGCAGACATAGAGAATGTTCAATAATTATACGAAAGTTCGATTGATTTAAATTATTGGCGGGAAAGTGTTTGAACAGTTCCACCCAATTACTTTCGGTTGAAATATTTCCAGTGTTTCATTTTGTCACTTCATGCGGTGTAATATAGTTAGAACCAAGTGCGATATAGGAGGCTTCTGATCAACTTGCATATGTGTGACAAGTATAGCGCATGCTCCGTCATCGCGGGGCTACTAGGCATTACAGTAGAATTTTTTGATGTTTGGCCTCTTTTTTGAACCTAGAAAATCACCCGTCATGGTATGACGGGTACAAATTGCCTCTTCATTCGAGAGATTTCTCGTCAAATTTGAACTGTTTAAATAGATATGTATAAGAGATAAATGTTTAACATTGATTGAAAACAAATAAACATATGTTTTACGACAGGAAATATTTTTTTTATTTACATATTTCTTTATTCAAAAATCTCTTGGTAAACAGCATTCCGTGTGAAGTATTTTTCGTTGTTTAACAATTTTCCTTGTACTTCAATTGTCTTTGTGTAAATTTTAACGTTGCCAAAAATATTATCAAATTATATCATCACGATTGCACTAAATAATGAGATGCATCGTGGCGTCCAAACTATATCACGCGCATGATATACCACTGACGTGATTTACTACTTTCTATTAAGAAACGGAAATTAATTCGAAATATATGATTAATATAATTTAAAATTTCTCGGGAACTATTGATCATAGCGAGATAAATTTTATATCAATCGATAGCAAATTTTATTTCACTATTTTAGAGCTATTAAATTTGAAATTAGAACAATTACTCTTTTAAATTTAAAATTACTGAATCTTAGGTTCCCTAACAATGAAATAATGCTGCTTTATGTCTCGCAATGCTATGGCGCGAGTTTTATTGTTGGAGACGTCAGAGCGTTACCGGAGGATCTGGGATATTATATTAATAATGCTTGAAAATAAGAAACTCCTTGAAGGACTCACAACTAAGCAAATAATCAGGTAATTATTCTTCATAGCGCTGAATTGTCTTATATTGCTACTCAATGACTAAAAGAAATCTAAAATCATGTAGTTTTGAATCGTACATTCAGCGGATCATGCTTATTTGAATTTTAGGTTCCCTAACAATGAAATAATGCTGCTTAACGTCTCGCAATGCTATGGCGCGAGTTTTATTGTTGGTGACGTCAGAGCGTTACCGAGAGATCTGGGCTATTATATTAGTAATTGTTATCGTGGGCTGCTCTGTTTCTAAAAAGGGGACATTTGGGTATCCCGAAGCAGTGCCTGAAGGCAACGGGACAGGCTACCGAAAAAAACGGGACGTATGGTCACATTAGATATGGAGGACGCATAAACCTAAAATAAAAAAATTAATAAATTCCAGGGGAAAAACATTCTATTAGTAACGTAATTCGGCGTTTGACGCTCTCGATCTCTGCGGGTAGGCTGCGAAACAGCGCGCCCACTTTCGCTCACATATCGCCAATTTGGCGAAAAAAATTAATTAAGTTATTATTTTATGTACATGATGATTGAGCTAGTGCCGGTGTCCTTCTTAATTATAAAATTGTTTTCCTACATGTCTGATTTTACGGCCCCTTTCAAAGTGTCACCCCCTCCGCCCCTTATAGCTGCGCGACTAACTGCTATATTTCTTTAAAAGCTAATAAAATGCATGAAAACGAATTGCATTTAATTGTTACATAAAATGTAATGGAATTCGTAAAATTAAAATCATTGAAACTAACTCATTGTCATTTTACAGAGTAAGCACTGAAAATTAAGTATTATTATTCGAAGCATTAAATTACAAATTTGCGTATTTTATTTTATTAAAATAATTTTATAATTAACAGGGGCAAAATTTCGTATCAATTATAATTTAGGTAAATTTTATCATTCTCATATAGAAAATAATTAAAGATGAATGTTATCAAAAACTCTTAGAAGATTTTTTTTTAACTAGGGGGTTCTCGCTCCGCTCCCCAACCCTCAAGAATCACGTTGTGATTCTTTTGGGATCACTACGTGATCCCAGCTCACTCGCCATACAGTTATGCATTTCTGCTAATAATACGAAAATATAAACATATTAATTACTGAAATTAAATTTAAATTATCTGAAATTGCATGAACTCCTAAGATTAATTTTTCATCAATTTCTAAAATTAAAATCCTTTGGGAGCACAGAATCAGTCGTTTAATTGCCCTAACTTCATTCCACCAAAATTTTAAACATGCCCTATTTTTAATGAAATGATGCTGAGAAAGAAAAGCTTTCCCACATGTATTCACACTCGCTCCAATTATTAATTAGTTAAGAAAGATCAATTTTCGCTATGGTCAGTTATTTATGCGTTAAACCTCAGAGAATTTGAGTTGCTGACAGACGATATAACCCATTTCACAAAATTTTAGTTAAAAAAGGACAATTTAAGGTGCAAAATAGCTTGAAAATTAAAACCCACAATAATTATTTACTTTTAACTTTTTAAAATATATAAGATAGCTTTTTTTCAAAATTTTTGCTATTTCCACAAAAATCTGAAACATGCACTCGTTTAAACGAAATGTTGCTCAGAAAGCTTCTCCACATGTATACAGACTCACTGCAGTTACAACTTAGTCAAGAAAGGTGCAACATTTTTCTCTGGATAGTCAGAAAATGTGAGTAACGGAGAGAAGAAAAGTTCATTACTCAATCTTCTAACTAAAAAAGATATATTAAGGAGACATTCATTCATTCGCTTAATAGAAACTGCAAGACTTAAATTTATTTTGTTCAAACTATTTAATTCAGAAACAAAATCGTTGTCTCTCAAGAAGCAAAATCCATTGTCTCGGTCTTTCCGCCGTTGTAAACAAACCAAAGTTGCGAGCTGTTGCCAAACGGCGATTAAGAAATTCGGCCCTTTTTGTCGCTACGCAAGATAATTATCTTTTTATATAAAAGGCAAATAACATGACTCACTGACTCACTCATCACGAAATCTCCCAAACCACTGGGACTAGAAACTTGAAATTTGGCAGGTGGTTGCTTCTTGGGGAGTAGGTGCTCACAAAGAAAGGATTTTCAAAATTTTAATTAGAATTTAAATTATTTAAAAATTACTTTAAATTTTAACGTTTCTTCGAAATAACTTCGGATCCTATTATCGCAAAAAAAAAAAAAAACATTTTTGCATCATCTTAAAGATAAAAAATTAGCTTTTAAATGACACCGATCTTATTTCCATGTGACATTTTGTTCAATTTTAATTAATGTTTCAAAATTTTTTAAAACATCAACTGTAACAATGTTTTTATTGTTGAAAAAATTCAAACCATCTCATTATTTCAGCAAATCTTTTATTCACGCGCTTTTGCAATTGTTACGGTTGTGATAGTATAAATTGCTTTCTTGGGAAATTAACTCCAAAGCAGAATTTTCACTTTAGTATTCATTGCATTTCTGAAATATTTTATCGTACCTGCTTCAAAGTAAAATTTTTATAAGGCGTGGCGACAGATATTTGATTTCAGTTGTGTTTGTTTCCATTGTGTATGAGGTAGGCTGAAAATAATTTTCGACCTTTCTTCAAGCATTTAATCTCATGCTTTCCTATCATTTTAAAATTATGAGGCATGAAAACGCTTTCAAATTTTTGTATATTGCTTTATAGGTAATTTTTTATTAAAATTTTGGTTGGGCTTAAGAGCACGGTACTGCCACCAATCTTGAATTTCCTCATGTGATAACTCATCAAATTTGATATTAGAAACTAGAAATTACAGCCTGAAACTAGGAATTACAAAAAAGGCAATAGTGTTCTGGAAAACTAACTAATTTTGAAATTTTATTGTCTACCTCCTATACACCCGGGTCGTTTAGATGTCTATGAATTTTTTGCCGCCCCACTTTTTGTATCCACTGGTTCACATGGGCGTCCAGCATGTTCGGTTTTCGCGACCCTATTCAGCGTTAATCATTCTACCGATGAGTGATAGATGAATTGAGTGAAAGTTATTTGAAGCTCAGTTTGCAAGTTTCGTTAGCTGCGATGCATCACACAGAATTGTATCGCTTTCATTTTAAATTTCACGGCTTTAAATATTTTACTATCTGTCAAATACAATAAAATATCCAGTCTTTTTTTCATCTTTCCCGAGCTATTGCGGCTGAAATTGTGACAGGTAATGGTATAATTAATATAAAATACAAAAATAAAAACTAATTTAAACGGGCGAACCAGCTGGACGCCGAAGGCGACTAGTATATATATATATAGATGTTAAATTGTTAATGCTAAAGATTGGTTTCAAGTCTATAACTAATGCGAGCAAATTTCGCTGAAGACCTTTGAAAAACTTTTTTTTTCTATAAAGGATTGCATAAGAAAATTAAGGGAAAAGATGCAGGAAGTTGATGCCCAATTACAGATGATGATGTAACCGCGTGATTTCCAACTCAATTAACAACCATTTTCATCTTTTTTTATTCTGAATGCTCTGACACTTTTGAACAGCCTTTATTATCATCAAGCAATCAAACTTGACTCCACGGTTTTGGAGAGACAAATCTCAAAAACAGACATCTTTTATTCCTATAATAACAGATAATTATTTGATTACCATCAATTTAATATTGACAGAAGGAAGAAGTCTAATTGGTTGAAGATTCATGCAAAATTCTTGACAGTTGAAAATTCGTGCAGAATCGTGGAAACCGCCGCTTTCGATAAAGTCCATTGAATTGGATTTTACGCACTTAACTTCATGAACGTTGAGTGTTAAGCAATAAAAGTTGCACATGCTTGCGTCATCTGAATTCTGCAAGTTCAATATCAAGTGAAAATGTCTTCTTTCAAGTATAATTACTTTCGCCAGACTTCAAGATTAGTAATTATAATCCCAGACAGGTTACTTAACACATTTTTAAAACTATGATAAAGGAAGTCAATGAAAATTTCGCTCGAATATAATTAACTCAAGGGATATCAGGAAGAAAATGAAAGCATCTGTTATACCGGTTTTGCTATTAATCTCTGAAGAAGAAAACATCTTTTCGTGTGTTCATACAGTTTTATAATCTTGTGGCATTCTAAAGCATCGATCTATCTAAAAAATAAATACCGAAGAAAACTTTTAAAAACCTATTAAGTCAAATGTTGATCTACGCATGTGCCTTAAAGCTCAACCTTGTATGTAAAACGTTTCATCTGTAATGCAAATTTACTGAAAGATTCTATTATGCCTGAAATGGAAATATTTTCTATCAGATAAAGAAAGGTAATTATTGGAATTTCTTTGAGTTCTGCACCTTGAGTCAAATATTGATATATGGATGTGCCTTCAAGCTCAACCTTGCATTTAAAACATTTCATTTGCAAAGCATATTTATTGAAAGATTCTATTATGCCTGAAATGGAAATATTTCCCAATCAGATAAAGAAAGGTAATGAATGGAATTTCATCGAGTTCTGTGCCTTGAGGAAGTAAATGTATTGAGAAATTAAGAGTTAATTTAAAACTGAATACATTTCTATGCGTCGCGTCGTTGAAATATCGAGTCTTTCCTCAAGATTGAAGAAAAGTAGTTTCAGTCAAGTTTATACATACATAATATCTCAGGTAGGGTAAATTTGTATTTACCCTTTTTTCCGGCTCTCCAGATTTCATATTGTGCACACACGTATCCTAAATCACGTACAATTACTTTGCTTTGTTCCTTATAATTCATTAACATTGCTGAGAAAATTAGTGTTGTCCAATATCTTGATAATTGGAGAGATGTTAGTGACCGGAAGGGAATGGATATCTTAAAAAAACTCAGGACCCTGTGCAATTCTTGTGTTCTTCATCTACAATGGAAACCATCACATGTAAATTTAAAATATAACTATATTGCTCATAGTTTTGCTAAAGAAGGTACTACCATGCCTCAGGCCTATACAGAACCCTTGACCTACCTGGAGTTATACTCAAGAAGAAAGGCCCTTGTTAACATTTCTTGGAGGCATCCACCAGCTCATTCATGGTATCGTAGTGAAGGCCCGGGTGCTATTATACATTTTAAGGGGGTAGGAAGACCAAACAGCTTTGGCTAGCTTAACATCTGGTAAATTAAAAACCCTCAGATTCTCTCGTGGTGATAAAAAGTTCCATATCTGCACAAAGTGTAACATGATTGAGGCCACTCTGCAACATCTACTTCACTGTGTTGCCTTGGTGCATGATGACCTGCTTAAGCGACCGGATTTCGTGTTGGAGGTGAACAAGGCGGAAGACCTCATGGATCTGATCTGATTCAGATCAGAAGGATTAGAAAGAAGAATAAAAAAAAAATGAAAGAGAATTTCCTATTTAAACATATCGTCAGATCGTCAAAAACTGGTGAATTTTAATGCCTCAAATATATTTTAAGGCCTCCCATACAACTGCTGAAGCAAAAACTAGAATATTCCTAACTTCATTTTTAATTAATACTCGTGCTTTTGTTGAATTCTTTTCTCTTTAATTCAACAAGACTATGAGCTGAAAGCGGTGCTAACTTTTCGAACATCTGTTAAACCTAAAAGGGGTCTCTAATAAATATCATTATATTATAAAATTGATTGTTACAGAGAAAATGATTGCAAAACCGAGAATTCGTATCTATTGGAAACATCCCACTTTTGTTTAAAATTGCGATGGAAATTTATTTCCATGTTCATCAATAAATATAGTATTATAACATTTCAGTAAAATTAATTCTACTTAGATTTATCTGGTTACTTATCCCATCGGGGGGCACCTGGAGTTCACGGATGAGAAACTGCCGTATAAGTAAGCTGGTTCTCTCTTCCCTTGAGGGTACAATAATGATGTTGTGGCTCTTAGGGTCCATCTCCGAAGACAGGTCGTACCCCGGTAAAACGGGGGTTGTTGCATGAGCCGCTCGTAATAGGGGCTATTATGCAGGAACCACAGTGCCTGGCTATCTGTTGCAGCGGCTGGTCTTTCATATTGACCCGTATGCTACGGCAGGGCGGGGTATTTTATTGTGATTATCTGGTTACTTCTTGATATTAGATAACATTAGGCGACGTAATCATTTTTTTTCAGCAGTAAAATAGTCATTTCTCATTACTTTTCTACCTGCGAACAAATTACGATAAATGCATGTGGAATAGCCTCATAAAATTGAATGAGCTTACTTGCGGCGCTGGTCACTGTGACGACTCTCCCCTTGGACTTGCAAAGCTGAGGCAGAAACGCTTTCGTCACTCGAACAACCCCGAAGGTGTTCACGTCAATCACCCTCTGGATGATGTCCGTATTCGTCCAGAAGATCTCGCCGCCATCATTCATACCAGCATTGCAGACGACGGCCCACAGTTCTGCGAATATTAAAAAGAATTGTTATACAATCAAAGTAAATTTATTAAAATTATCTCAATTTAACTCTACAACCTTTTAAACTAAAAAGTAACATATAATGGTTTTAGGCTGACACAATCTCTGTAAGCTGCGAGATACATTGGTGGGTGTTACGCACAGGATGCAGCGCTCAATACGGCAGAGAGATGGACCTAGTGCTACCAAAGTTAGCTTTTCAGTAGCAGTTAAGATGTCTACGTGTATTATTATATCAGGTATCAAATCAGGATAGTATTATTATCTGAGATCTCAGAAGGCCTTTTAGGCTACCAAAGTTAGCTTTTCAGTAGCAGTTAAGATGTCTACGTGTATTATTATATCAAGTATTAAATCAAGATAGTATTATTATCTGAGATCTCAAAAGGCCTTTTAGGCAAGTAGCTTAATTTTCAATATCAACAAAGAAGCTTAATTTTCAGTATCATACAATTATTATGTGTATTTGTTATAGAATAATTCATTAAATACGAGAATTTTATTTCTATAAGGATTTCTACTTCCTTACAAAATGCCTCCGAAAAAACGACACTTGGTCTTGGAAAAACGTCTCTTGGATTAATTACTCCATAGGGAAAAATTTCCGATTGCTACAATTGACTGAAAACTCTAAACAAATTCAACAGCGTTTTCAACACCAACGCAAAGCAAATACTTTCAAATTTACGGCAAATTTTAGACAAGCAAATTTACGTGCATTGAAGCACCTGTGCAATCTCAACAAAGTCTGCAGTACCATCGAATTTGGTAAAAAAAAAGTTACGATCGTCTGTAAAACTTGCACAATCAAACACGTTTACAGCAACAATGCATTAGGTAAGCAATTTTATGGACGTCTGACAAATGCAACAGTGTCTACCGCAACAATGCCACATGAATTCTACTGAATTCACCAACACCCTTTTAAAATAAAATTGTTCCCACTTCGCACTCGGGTAATTCTTTAACCCGCGACTTTCTTAAATAAAATCGTAGATAACACAATCAAAACCTGAACCAGGTAATGCTTTCACAAAATATTAACACAAAAACCCAAATGAGTATTATCCACAATATAAATTTTAAACCTCAATTGTATTAAAATGAAACAAATAAGAGAAATTGCCAACATAATCAATGAAACTGAAGGAGAATGTCCAATACTTATCAAACCAAAAACAAAATACCGCCATTGCCTTGAAGAGTTATTAGAAAATTCTAAAACATATAAATCTGTTGGCAATGTGGTGGATGAAGACTAAACTGTTTACTATCCTAAAGACTTTCTGAATTCTGTTTTTATCCTAATGGAATGCCGGCATATTAGATTGAATATAAAAGTTGGTTAGCCAATCAGGCTACTCAGGAATTTAGGTCCACCCAAATTATGCAATGGAACAAAACTTTGCGCCAGAAAGCTTCTCAGATAATATTACAAGAGCGAGCGTTTACATTTCCCACGTTCCTCTTATCCCAAATGAAATGGCGTACAACTTTAACCCTCCGACTGACGAATATTTATTAATTACTATTTAGATGCAACGTTTGTAAACATGCTCGTTGAATCAAGCGATACATTATTTACATGCAAGACTTTATTAGTATAATACGATTCAACGTTTTAAAAGTAAGCCCATTAGCTTACGAAAATCGTAGGATGCAGCAGTAAATAGACTTACTTCCAACCCTTGGAAATCGCGGGATAAGCAGACAGAGGGTTAAACGCCTTTCATTTCCAGTTCGGCCTTGCTTTCTCAAGGCCGAAACGATTAATAAATCTCATGGATAATTTCTTAAAGTTTCCGATATAAACCTAGAAATTCTACAGTTCACCCATGTCAGTAAAAACCTAGAAATTCTATCGTTCACCCATGTCAGTATAAACCTAGAAATTCTATAGTTCACCCATG